>ML288827.1:44647-94962 GCA_005239495.1 Nicotiana undulata
AAATCTAAAATTGGTGAATCTAGTAGGCAAGCTACTACTACTCCCCCGGCTCCCCGACATAGACATGTTACCCGTTCTCCCCCACCTATTATTCTTGATAGTGATAACACGTGTTTTTAATTTACCGATAGTCAATTTATACATGATCTTACACCAGGTTCACAATTAAATTATGAACATATGAATTCTCTTTATGGTAATCCACCTATCTATGAAAATGATGAGGAAAATGATGATTTAGATGAAACTCAACTCGATTTAGATGATACACCTACTAGTCCTGTTATTAATCAAACTGATAATAATCCAAATGATGCCCCGGATGACCCTCATGTAGTAAGCCCTACTTTTAATAGACAATGTGGTAAACAGCCCGAAACATCTCTTGTTTGGCATTTTTTTACTCAACTAAAAGATCAAAATAAGGCTAAGTGTAAAACTTGTGGTCTCTTGATGTCTAATAAATTTAATGACCATCGTGGGGGTACGGGTAGTTTGAGTAGACACATACTGAAACACCTTGAAGCTAAAATGAAATTTCAACAAATGAAAGCTCAGCAAGAGGGGGACAAGTGTAGGTACTCAGGTTAACCCTAGTATCGGGTCAAATCTAGTTCAACCGGGAATTAACACTGTTACCGATGGTATTTTATATTACGATCCAAATAAAGATCGTGAAGAATTGGCAAAAATGGTTACTGTTATGTGCTTACCATATAGTTTTCCCTCTAACCCTCACTTTGTCCATTATATTAGAAGAATTTTTAATCTTACTTATAAAGGATGGCCTCGCACAACCGTAAAGTCTGATATTTATAAATATAAACATGAATATGAACAATATTTGCGCTATTTATTTACTCATATTAGTAATCGCATTTCTATTACTACTGATATTGGTAAGAGTGGTAATGACTGTGATTTTTTAACTGTTACCACTCATTGGGTTGATGATGAATGGATAATGCAAAAGCGCATTATTGCTATAGAATAATTACTTCTACTCATACAGGTAAGTTTATTGCTAAGACAGTTCATGATATTTGTAGATATTTTTTCATTACAGATAAAATAATGACAGTTTCAATGGATAATGCTTCTAGTAACACTAATGCTATAGAATATATTACAACTACACTAAGTCCTGCATTTAGTAATATTTTTCATGTTAGATGTATTTGTCATATTTACCATTTAATCGTCGGTGATGGTTTGAAAACTTTAAATGCTGAAATTGCAATGGTTAAATTTGCTTTTTATTGGTTTTTTTATGCAAACCGTAGAAGTAGAATATTATAAAAAATGTGATGAATTTGGCCTTAGAGAAAGAAAGGTTCCTAAACCTTGTCCGACTAGATGGAATTACTTGTATGAAAGTTTAGTTGTTGCATATGAATATAGAAACCCAATAAGCGCAACGTATAATGCTCGTGTTGGTGGTGATGATGATGATGATGATGATCACCTTACAAATCAAGATTGGGCTAATGTTAAAATTCTTCTAGATTTTTTAGAACATTTTCATGTTGCTACAAATGAATTATCTGGGCAATATTATGCTACTATTTCTAACTGTTTAGTTTATATTTCAGCACTTACAGAATTATTTACTCAATTTTAAGAGGGTGGGGTAGTTTACCAAATTGCTATTGATGATATGAAAATTAAGTTTAAAAAATATTTTTTCCCTATCCCCCTCTTTATGGTATTGCAGTCACGTTAAATCCTACCATAAAATTAGAAGGTCCTCACTATTGGTATAGTACTTTTTATAATACTTTACCTCTTTCACCTGAGGAATTTGCTACACTTAAAGATGAAAAAGAGTCAATTAAAATAAATGCTCAAACAATTTATAATGCTTATCAAGTAGCATTAGATCATGCTAGACCAAATGTTCCAACTCCTACCTCGTCTAGCTCGCAGGTTCCTAAAAGATCTGCGGGGATAAAAACACTTAGTTCTTGGACGGGGTTCAGGGGTTCTCAAGGTGATAATATTGGTGATAGTTCATAACTAAATGAGCTTCAAGTTTATTTGTCGCAGGGACTTGAATCAGAGAACCTAAACGGCACCTTCAATGTTTTGGAATGGTGGAAGGACAAAGAAAAATACTTTCCGGTTCTTTCAAGGATGGCTCGAGATATTTTAAGTATTCAAGCTTCAACAGTGGCATCGGAGAGCGCTTTCAGCCAAGCGAGACTTCAAATCGGTGATCATAGAGCGTCTATGAGGGAGAGCTTAGAAAAATCAGTACTCTTCAGAGATTGGATCCGGTGGGAAAGAAGAAATTTTGGACTAGCTGAATCACAACCGGATATAGACGAAGCTTATGAAGAAATGCTAGCGGAACTTGCGGAGGATGTTGCTTCGCCCGGAAGCGGTGATGAACAAGCTTCTTTTCTGCCACCACCAACGGAAATTCCTCCCAACCTTAAAGGATTTATGAAATTTGTTAGAGATAATATGTAGATTAATATGTAACTTGTATTTTGGCACATCTTGATTAGTTTTTTCCCCTTTTAATGGTGGTATTAGTACCTTAGTTGTGCTCATTCCATTGGGGGGAGAAAGACTAAGAAAGATATTGCGAATTTTTTAATGTCGTATTAATAAAAATTATAAGACATTTCTTTGAATATTTGTGTTTAAACTTGAATTACAATACATAAGTCATAATTATATAATATAATTCACAATAAATTGTCTTATATAATATAATATAATTACATAACAAAAATTTTGTAACTCTAGAATCACACTTATATAATATAATTTACAATAAGTGCAAGTTTGAATATCTCTTTACTATTTTTTTGTGTTTAAACTTGAATTACAAGACATAAGTCATAATTATATAATATAATTTACAATAAATTACCTTAGATAATATAATATAAATACATTAAAAAAATTAAATAACCAGCGGCTATATTTCAAAACTAGCCGTTTGGCATGTTTAAAATATAGTCATTTGGCCCCCAAACTTTTAATTTCACTTTTTTTCTATTCTCAACTATAAATACCCTCTCATTTTTTCATTTTTACTCACAAAATCATCAATCTCTCTCTACTCAAATTCTCAATTCAAGTTAAATCATGCCCGGTAGTTCTAGAAATAACCTATTTATTCGGGAACACTATAATGTGGTAGAAGAAAATGAAGAATTTTACATAGTAAAGTGCAAGCACTGTGGTCGTGTCTACACTTGGCGTCCAAAGTTGACCGGCACGGGCTCTTTAAGGAGGCATATAATAAAGAGTTGTCTTAGGCGTTCTCAAGACATTCGTAATGTTATAGTTTCTTAATTTAATTTGAAGTACTATTAATTTATTATGCAATATTAGTGCAAGTTTGAAGTACTATTATTATTAATTTGAAGAAACTTATTATTTTTTGTGTTTAAATATGAATTACAATATTTATATCATAAAGATTTACAAAAAATTACCTTACATAAAAAAAATTTAGCTCGGACCCATTTAGGCCCGTAGGCCTGGCCCGCATAGCCCGTGCCCGTATGGACTTAGGCCCGTAGGGACGATTCCACCCATATAGCCCGTTTGGCCCGGGCCCGTTTAACCCGTTAGCCACCCTTAGGGGACACACAAAAAATAACGCAACAACCAGCAGACCCCTAAGAGAAAAACGACGTCTCCTCTTTCGTTCTTTATCCGCCTCCATCGCCGACAAGTCTAGCCGGAAACCAGCAAAATCCGGCGAAGCAAATTGCGGTTCAGAACCCTCTCATCCCTTCACCATCACCACGACAACCAAGATCACCAAACCCACCTGAAAATCAACAAAACCAGACCATCAGCCATACAAACCAGTATTTACGGTTCTGAAATAAACGATTCATCCTCCCAAAAGCCAGCACTCGTCATCGAAATGCTGTGTGATTCAAATCCCATCTAGTTTCGGTTTTTGTTGTTTGAAAAGAGGGGTTTGAGTTGAGGACGACGGTGGCGTGGTTGAGTTCCAGCGAGATTTTGAGGCTTCATGGAGGTTCTCGGTCAGCAGCGACTAAGAATGTACACCCAAGTTCATTTTTGAAATGGATTCTAAAGGTCTGCTACTCATCTGTTATTATTATTAATTTAATTTTTTTTTCCTTTTTTTGCACTCATCCTTCAAATACAGAAGTTTTTCTTAGCAAATTTGTTTTATGTCTGTTTGTTATGCTGTTTAATCCTCTTGGATTTGAATTCCTCACTACTTAAAACAATTATGTAATATGACACTTATATGATTCATTAGGAGTAGGTTGCTACAGAATCTGATAGTGTGATTAACTTCTTTTTTTAAGCTTTGGTATATAAATTCTCAAATACAATAGCAACAACGTTTCGTTTGGGACGAAGTTTTTCGTGAATTTTGATCATAAGTAAGTGTCAGCCTTCGCAACAATCCCAAATTAGCTAAAATCACAAAAATGAACATTGTAGCTTGCTTTAGGCGCGATTAAATAAATTATTGTGATTGTGGGTACGGTTCTCGTGGTATGATCACGATACGTAAATCCAAATTCGGGTGCGCATTTCATGTGACCCGACTATAACTCCAAACAAAAATAAAAATTAACATGTTGGTATATAAATTCGCAATGTGTGTAAGTCTAAGTTCGGGTGTGTGACCCGGTTGCAAGTTTGTTTAATATGAAAAAATATGTCGTAAATCGCGGGTGCATTTCATGCGACGCGGTTTGCAACGTATATCTCGTAAATAATTAAAAGTGGTTTAGAAGGAATAAAATACACGTAGGTCGAAAACAATGTTTTAAAATCAAATAAATAGGCCAATAATAATAGTTGAGCGACCGTGCTAAAAACCGCAGAACCCGGGAATGCCTAACACCTTCTCTCGGGTTAACAGAATTCCTTACCCAAATTTCTGTGTTTGCGGACTATAAAACAGAGTCAACTTTTTCTCGATTCAGGATTTAAACTGGTGACTTGGGACAACATAAATTATTTTAAGTGGCGACTCTGAATTTTAAATAAAATAATCCCGTTTCAAGGAATTTATGGATCTAAAAACAACAGTAGTGCATCTTATTTCCTATTATCATATGGAACCACACAGCTATTTTTGTCTATACTTGTTAAATCATGCTTCTCCGAAATACAAAACTAATATGGAGTTCTGTTTGCCTTGTAAATAGAGATACCGGATACACAAAACTTCATTAACAAAACGTGCGAACACAAGCCTCACGGATATGGTGAAGCAATCTTTCATGGAGCTTTACCTTAAGTTCAATGCCACAAAAACTCATACAGAATATGAAAACTTACTCATAAGAATGAAAATTAATGTTCGATAAATACCCAATAGGACACTGGAAAAGCAACAGTACATAACTCAGGGGACATCTATTCCTTTGACTATGAAGCAATGACATGGCTCTAAAAGACAACATTTTCCACATATCTAAAGTTTTTCTTCATTAACATCATTCAAGTCGAGAGCCAGATATTTATACAATCAAACTACCAAATATTGCTGCACATGTTAACTCTTGTTACTTACGGCTATGAAATCAACATAAACAAATAAAAGCTACTGTAACCGAATCTAATATTGACGAAATTATCCATCGCAACCAAATCTAGGTACAAAATCTTTCATCTATTTTCTGAAAATTACAGAGCTACATCAAAATTTGAAATTGGAGTTTGGATATTTGGAATTTTCTGACCTGTTATTTTGGATGGAATTGCAAATTGGCGTAATACAGTAACCCAAAAAATTCCGACTAAGTTAAATCTGAATCAATAGAGGTACATGCGTTCCGCAATCATTCATAAACCCAAAAATATCCTGTTGAACGCTACGCTTGAGACGAAAAAGAGGAAGGGGAGACGCAAAACATGGAGAAACAAAGAGATGAGAGAAACATAACCTTGTTTCCGATGAAGAGCATCCAATTGTCTTTCCTTTCTAGCCTACACTCTTCTCCCTCGTGACTTGCTATCTAACCACAAAAAATTCAAATTAGATTTAACCAAAAACAAAAAGAACACTTTAAAAGTCTAATTAAAGAGTATTATACATATAGATGAACACAAAAAGAGCAAGATTTGACCCAAATGTGCAAGAGAAATTAACCAGCGAGCTCAAAGTGTCTAAAAGAGAACCGATAAAGAAAGAAGGCAACAATAGGGAAAGAGTGAGAACAATGCTGTGGAAGGAAAAAACGACGGAGAAGATATTGGGACTGAAGATGGGAAAAGGATGCGGTGGCTGAGAAAGAAACCAAAAAGCTACACGCAGTATTTGTGGAAAGGGGAAAAAGGCCGCGTATAGAGCTATGCTAAATGACTGATTATCCTCAAGCATTTTTAAAAAGACATTAAGCAGACAAGTCGAAAATCTTTCTCTTCTAATGTATAGAAGAAAAACTCTTTACTTTAATTTTTTTTTACTTTATTCTTATTGACATGCTCTTATGGTCAATAATATTTCTTTTTTAATTAAATATTGTACTCAGTCAAATACTTCATACAAAAAGGTAGATCACTTCGGACCAAGATGTTGAATTTGCGCAAGGTTGCTGCTAAGTAAAAATGAATTAGCACCAAGATGTTGAAGGGCTTTTTATAGATGTTGAGGTGAGTAAGGGATTTTGGATATGGAATCTGTATTGCCGGAAAGGTTCTCCCTGCCCCGGGCAACCTCTCTTCTTATAGGATTCATAGAGTGGAGTTTCCCTTTAAGGTTGGATTCCACAGATCTAATCGGCGAAAACAAGCACCGGCTAATACTTTAATGGAGATGGTCCAAAGGCGCTACTTCAATTCAAGCGCAAGCCCCCCCTTCTATTGCATAACTTAAAAAAGCTATAAACAAAGTACCAAAGTGGTTGCGGGAACGATACGCTTTGGTTACCGGCGAAGGCTTCCAAAGGCGACCAGCTTTCCATACTAGTTGTTACCTTACGCTGCCATTTTTCCAATATTATTGAATAGCATGGCCTGGGGCTAAGATAACTCAAGTGGGAGAGCCGTGTTATGGGTGACCTTATTGCACGGTTCAGAGAGCACTTGTGTATGTGATGCAAGTGAACGTCTACGAAAAAGCTGTCGTAAAGTTTCGTTCTTCGTTCCGTCGTCGACCCTATCTATGTTTCTATGATGGCCCAAGAACACGCTCATTCTTCAGCCGTAGAGAGACTTTTGAATTGCGAGGTACCATTACGAGCTCAATATATACGAGTGTTATTCCGTGAAATAACTCGAATTTCAAATCATTCACTTGCTTTAACTACTCATGCTATNATCTTTCTTACTAGCGAAAACAACTGTGACGCTAGAAATTTTTTCAAGAGTGTTCAAACTTAAAAGAAATTAAAAAAAATCGATAAAGGATGTTCAATATATGTTATATACCTTTAAAACTTAATATTTTATCTATATACGCAATATAATTAACAAATTTTACTGCCATATGACCAAGACCACCCAATCTCATGCCTATGTCAAACAATTCGAGGAAAGATCTAAGTTTTATGCACAAACAATATTAAAAATATTGTCCTGCAACTCAGATAGTTTTGACTTCCTTTTTCAATACAACTGTTACAAACTAGCCATTTAAAATATATTTAAATTAAAAAAAAAGAAAGGAAGCACGACATGGCCTAGAAGTTGTTCGACTTACCTCCCGACTTGCCTCTGGGAACTCTCACCTAAGTTTAAATAGTAGAAATGACACCAGGTAGTCACTCTAAAGGGCTGCTATTTAAGAGTTAGCCAGTTTGTCCGAAATTTCAGTTTTTACAAAAATATTCTGAATTATCCTGAAGTTAAGATTTTTAGTTGAAAATTTCAGGAGAAAATACGTACCGGCTAATCTCTAAATAGCATCCCTGAGAATGGTTAACAATGTACTTTCACTGTTTAAATGTCTATGGATCCCAGTTCAATACATCCATGTGAGTCTTCATGGCCCTTTTTGCTGCTCTCTTTGTAGCTGATAATGCATAACTTGGAACTCTGACAACTTTCCAGGATATTTCATTTACTTCCATGAATTTCAGACAATAATGCAACATATAGACAACGTCTTGATCTGCACAGCAATCTGAATTACCAAGTTCCTTAATCAAGATCTGGTTGTCAGACAAAAATACGATTGGCGGATCTACAGCGAGGGACCATTCTACTGCATGCTTAAAGGCATGTACTTCTGCATGTAGTTTGCTAATGACCTTCAACGATCTTCGAGCTTCAGCCACTTTAACCCGAGATTTCCACCAATAAGCTATCCATGCCATTCCAGCCCATTCTTGTCCCTCTTTCCAAGCTCCCTTAACCTCTATTACTAGTATGTCGTAGTCCAGCTGTACATCAGAACCAACGCTGAAAGCATTGAGATCGACGACTGTTCCTCTATGCACCTCATTGAGCTCTTTTATTGCTCTGCCTACAGAATACGGAAACCTTGAGTGCTCTTTAATGGCAGTGGAAATGACTTCTGAGGGAACAAAAACAGCTCTTTCTTGCACTACCTTGTTTCTGTGCTTCCAGATCGCCCATAGGACAGCTAATGAAAAACTTAAATCTTCATTTTTTGGAGCTGACAAAGTCCAGGCAAGTAACCACTCTTGAAATTCAACTGGTGTCCCAACTTTAAAGTTTAGGCCCAATCTTGATCCTTCCCAGACTAGCCGAGAGTATTTACAGTTCAAGAATACGTGGGGCAAGTCTTCAGCAAAGGATAAGCATCTAGGGCAAATCGATAGAACTGGCAATTCATGGAAAATAAGCGTTGCATAAAAATATCTTATTTCCCCTGGAACTGACGATTCTTTCAACCTCTCACCACACAATTCGATATCCTCATCACGCAAATGCTCAGGCTCAAATCTGTTCGACTGCCAAGCCCATTCCAACCTCATCACCTCAATATCATCAGCATATACCAGACGGACTCCCCAATTTGATGACATAGGGCAATCTAGAGATGCCTCAAATATATAATAGTCATTTGGATCATCTATCAACATTGTGCCCTTACCTTTACCATTAAAATGTACCTTTTTCAGGTCCAATTGTAAGAAAATAAAGCAGTCATGACTGCCATATGCTACTACATTTGACACTTGCAAATGAACTATTTTTCCAAGAGTTCGTCGATCCATAGCAGCACGTTCTGGCACCAATTTTGTGGTGATTGTTGTACCCCATAATAAACTGAATGGAAAATGCCTATGATTGTTTTCCGGTGTTTCATCATTTAAGAAAGGAAGCTGACAATAGATAGCAAATCCCATAAACTTATTATTATACCAGTGTCTCTTCAGGTTGAAGGAAATCCTCGTTGAACTTGTCTTACGATACTTGAACCACCTAGGAACCTTAGCACTTGGATCACTTCTAGGGAAGACAATACCAAATCCTCCCTCTCTGCGCCGGTCATCAAAAACCAACTACAACAATATTAATGTTACACGATTAGTTCATTTTTTAAACATCTACAGATACAAGATTACATCCTTTTATAACCATGGTGTTGGTGTCCGGGCAAGCTTGCATGCACAGCCTCACCTCGACTAATTCCACAGGATACCTGCTATCTCCAACCAGTACAGGTACCCGGTAACTCTGTCCACCAAGGTTTGGACAGATGGAAAGAAATCACCTAGTAGTATTTTTGCCTCCACTGAGATTTAAATCTGAGATCTCATGGTTCTCAGACCACTTAATTGACCACAGGCCACACCCTACAACGAACAAAATCGCATCCTCGCATGCTTAAAATCTCAGAAAGTTTATAGGGAAAGACAGAAGGAGAAGCATACCTCAAGCTGCACTATTGACAAAAAAGGAAGGAGAATCTCTTCTAGCATGTTCGTCATGTTCTTCCTTAGACAGTCTCTCATCTGCGCACCAGAACTTTCCCTGCGTGAAGCACACCACATCTCTTGCAACTTCTGATTAGCGAATGAGACCAAGCACAACTCTTTGTACATGGTTGGTAGTTTTGGAATGCTTTCCAAAGCAAAGCGATCGTCTAGAAACAGTTTCATTATACGTGGAGGAAGCTCTGGCAGCTCTGTAAGCTTTTCACAATAGGTTATGTCAAGGTGTCGAAGACGGTTAAGTAGCACAATGCTTTTAGGTAAAAAGGTGAAGTTATTTCTGCTCAGATTCAACTCCAGTAGTGAGGACAAGCATCCAAGATCCTCAGGAATACTGCCATCAAATAAATTGCAAGCACTAAGATCCAGTCTTATAAGTGTGCAAAAGACTGATAAAACGCTGGGCAGCTGAAACTTCAAATCAAGTTGCGCAAAACATCCCCAACTGCATAAATCTCTCACATGAAATTTCTTGGGTACTTTTCGAAAAGATAGAAACTTCAGTTTCCTCAAACATGTGATGGAATTAGGGGTGCACCAAATTGATGTTTCACTTGCATCAAGCCCCTCCAAGTTCACTAGTTCACAAATGTCTTCTGGCAAGTTCTTTAGTTTGGTACACCGATTGAGGTACAGAAACTTCAAATTTTTCAACCTGCACATGCTGCTAGGGAGCGTTTCAATGTTACTGCAGCCACTCAAATCTAGATAGCTCAGGAATGATGATGTTAATTCAAGTACCCCAAAGTTTGGCTGCTTGAATTCTGTTAAACGATTCACATTTTGCTGAATTTCTGGAACTTTTCTCAAACTCCGACAACCAGAAAAATTTAGAACTTCAAGAGACCCGGATTGAAACTTAGAGGGAAGCCTTTCAAGTTTTTCACAACCTTCCACATCTAAAATAGTAAGCTTTTTGAGGGCTCCAACAGATGGGTGGACCTCTACCAACCGAACACAGCGACATAGGATTAGCCTCTCCAAATTTGGAGACCCAGAAAGGTCTGAAATTTGGATTAATTTTCTAGAATCACTCAAATCAAGAATGTTCAACCTGTTTAAACGCTGTTTTGAACAATTAAACAAATACAAGTATACATTAAATTCATGTCTTTTGTATGCGCAAATACAGTTTTTGTAACTTAGATCATAGAAGAAAATAAGTCTTAACTATATATTCGCAGAGGACTCAAAGATATAAAATCATACCTTTGACCCCTTCCAGAGGTTAACCACGTAACTGCACTGCATAATAAGCCCCGCCAACTTTGGTGGTTCGAAATTTTCTGGCAATGATGGTGAAGGATAATATGACCAATTAAACCAGCATAAGCTGTTAGGAAGAAACTTAATGGGGTCATGAGAGCAAAAATACATGACGTTCTTGTGAGACGACGATACAAATATTCTTAGTCTCTTCATATGTCTGAAGACTTCATTGCTCAGGTGAATGGTATTCTCCTCTGAGTTGGACATCAACGGGATTAGTATGACTTCTATTGTTTCTCCGCCCTGAGAGGATTCAAAAATTGCATTAACAGAGAGCAAAGGACAAGTCATGCTTTTATACTTGCACATGATAATTGAGTTTAATGCTTTCAAAAATGAATCTGATCAAACAATGATTTCTATTTTCTAAGAAAATGTGGGAACTAATTTTATCCATCCTTTGAAATAGAAATTTGCATCACTTTCATGAAAAAGACCAGACGTGGGACTATCCTGTTGTGAGCGAGCAACAACAATCCAGTAAAATCCCACAAGTGGGGTCTGGGGAGTAGAGAGGCTAATTATGAAAGACTCTCAGCTCAAGAAAACGAAAATAGACAATAGATCCGTAACAGCACCAAAAGCCTGAGCAGGCAAGAGCAGAATATTGTAAATCTTGTGATGGCTTAAAATTTATTAAATTTATCAGGATAAATTGCTACCGTATTTTCACTTAAAACGTCAGCAATATCCTCATGAAGCCATAGCCGGCGCCTTGGGTATTCTTGCACTGCAATACGTCGGCCCATTTCTCGAATCAAATCATGTATCCCAATCCTACTAGATGATGATACAAAAAGGAGGGATTTCTCAACCAGGACATCAATAATTGTTTCAGTGAACAGTTTTTTCAGAGTAGCAGCATCTGATGTTACAAATGAACATGCTAAGTCTAGAAAAACTTGCTTCACTTTATCCCCTAGCCCATCATAACTTATCTTAAGCTTTGAAATGATTTCATCATTAGGAATATCTCGCAGTGTATCCAGTGCGCTCCTCCACTGCTTTATGTTCCGTCCTCGAAGGAACGAACCCAAGACTTTAAGCGCCAGGGGAAGGCCACCAGCGTACTGTACAACTCGGTGAGAGAACAGCTCAAAACCATTGACTGGAGATGTCTTTCTAAAAGCATGCCAACTAAATAGTCGAGTAGCGTCAGCTAAAGCAAGTAAACTAACTCTATAAGTGTCATCACAGTTCAAAAGCAAGTGCTCGTCCCTCGCTGTTATAATAATTCTACTATATTTACCAAACCAATCATGAGCTCCAGCTAGCCCATCCAACTGGTCTTGGTGATCCACATCATCAAGAACTACTAGAACCTTCTTAAAGCCAAGCCTTTTTCTTATTATATGAATTCCACCATATTCATCAGCCAGATCCACAGTTTCAATTGTCAGCACCTTAGAAAGCAGAGTCTTTTGCAAAGACAACAATCCTTGTTTAGCTTGATTTTCTTTAATATTTGCAACAAAGCAAGCACCTTCGAATTGATGAGCAAACCTGTCAAAAATGGCTCTTGCAATGGTGGTCTTTCCAATACCACCCATCCCTGAAATCCCGATAAATCGAACATCTTCATATTCCATCATCAACATCGAGCTTACAGCCTGAATTTGTGATTCTGCTCCAATTAGAGTGCCACTGATCATCGACTTCTGGCACAGCTCATTAGCTATCTCTTTCACAATGTGTTGAATGCACCAAGACTCATTTCTAAATAAGAGAGAGAAGACAATGACAATCTAAACGAAAAGAGTTTAACGCAAAGAAGAGAAAAAGACACTTAAATAAATAGATCAAAACAAAAACAAAAAAGGAGACCGTGGAAGTAATTTGGTATCATCAAATAGGATTACATAGGAGTTGTAAGAACAAAAAGAGCTCAACGGTATAAGAAATAGCTAATGAGCTGTGCCAGAAGTCGATGGACAAATGCATAAACGGTATCATAATTTGAAGAAATGGACAAATGCATAAATGACTATAATGACAAGCGGTGTCAATTTCTATACGTATCCCCAATATTTTCATTTTTCTTATAAATATCTAGTGAAAAATTTCGACCAAGCGGTGTCCCGTGACACCCCATTGTATAAGGTGCATACGCCCCTGCGAATAGATGGCTAGGTTTTTGCGGTTAAATAAATTCATGAGATACACAAAGTAAGACTAGAGAAGTCTACGAATGAAAGCTCTTAGTGCAAATGCACCCATTATCCAATAAGAGCTCAACAGTATAAGAAATAACTTTCTGCAAAAAGATCAAGAATTTTAATGCCAAGGAGAAAAGCTGCTGACCCGTTGTAAGTAGTACTATGCAGATCATGGCCTGCCAAATTGGCTGCTTTATTTAAGGCTTTCCTCCAATTATGCACCTTCTTGGTGTCACCCTTGAAATCCTCCTCATATTTGGAGAAAGCTTCGGCAAAACTATTTCTCTGGGAACGTACTTCTGATGGATTTATGTCATAGAAAATTGGTACAACTACCTGCCCAATATCATTTCGACATTCCGTGATCTTCACTAGCTCATCCAAGCACCATTTGGATGATGCATAGTTCTTTGAGAAGATGATAATGGCAAACCTTGACCGTTTAATGGCACTGACAAGTTGAGGTGAAATCGATGCACCTCGTTCTAGTGTTTCATCATCTTTGAATGTATTGATTCCAGCCCGACATAATTCTCTGTAAAGGTGGGCTACAAAGGTCTTACGCGTGTCTTCTCCTCTAAAACTCAAGAACACATCATAATCCCACTGTTCGGAAGGTGGTAATGAACTATAAGAGGTAGATGGCATCTTTAACCAAGTAGATTAGAAATTGGAGAACATTTCTATCCTCTATAAATTGCCAAAAAATGAATGAATAGCCAAGCAGATCATGGCCTTCCTCAACAATTTTCTGAAAGCTGCCTTCTGAAAAGTTGAATGACTCCAGGAATCACTAAACAAAAAAATAAACAGGTTAGTCATATTCTTTTCAATGCTCTGACAAATGATCAAATAAATTTTAAGCCTACTACTAGCCAACGAAAGATCAATTAAAGCTGCATTATTCCCAGGGGAAAATCTAGTAAAGGAGCTAGACAATAGCTTTGGCTTAGACAAACTACTTTGACTATGACATATTTCCAAACTGAGTAAATTAGAGCGGATGCGGTAGAATTCCACATCCAAACTTATTTCAAATCATGGATCCACCTCTGATTATTCCTCTACCCGCCCTATACTTACCAAAAACTCCTCGCAACCAAGTGCCAGAGCCACACGCAAAGTTATATTGCGCAAATAGAGTAAAAACAAAATCCTTCTTATAAACATATAATGTTTTGGATCTCCTTAACATGAGAGAAATACAAGTTAAAATCATAGGTGTGAATTTTTTTTTTTTTAATCCCTTGTAACAATTCCTGGCGGAGTCTGTCATCCAACTGAACAATAATTCATACAACATTTCACCCAATCCTAATGGGGGGAAAACCCACTGAGAAGTAGACATCAAGGTCCAATTTGCAATATTCAGAAAATAAACATGATTAATGTAGCTGAAAAGAAAAATGAACAACTTGAGCTTGAAAAGTGCAAAAATTTGCAAATGGATCTTATCTTTTTCTTTCACTTTTTGGTATTTGCCAAAACAATGAAGGCAGGTTCAAGGAATGTTGAACACATTTTAGCATCATTTGAACCATTCTCATAGTAGGAAATGAAACTGAAAGTAAACCCAACTCCCATTTCACAAGAGAAAATACAACAACAACAACAACATACCGAGAATATTCCCACTCTGTGAGGTTTGGGAATATAGCATTTTGGCTACCAGGGACGAATATAACATTTTGGAATCCATAACTTTTGATACAAAGTATGAATTCATATGTTTAAAAAAATTATTAAAATTTCAACAAATATTAGATTTGAACCCATAAACAATAAGTGCAATCCTAAAAATCTTAAAAGTTAAATCCATTAAATTTAAATCCTCGATCCGCATCTGATCCCTACCTTTTGGAGGTAAATTGGCGGCTCAAACAAAAAAAATTTAGTAAAGAAGCAATATTTAACAAGAAAAGATACTAATAATTGAAAATTAAAACACAACTGATTCAACTTAAATATGGAAAATGAACCACCTTAGTTAGTTTATGAAGGAGCTGTTTTACTTGCTTAAAAACACATTAAATCCAAAAAGAAGATGAATTAATGAGCAGCTCCCTTGTAGTTGAATCTTCTACAGATCCTAGTCTGCTTAAGTCAACGGAGGCCTATATATAAGTCAACGGAGGTCTATATATATATATATATATAGTGAACAGCTAGATATATCTTTTGGCCCTATTAATAGGCAAAATTTGCGCTGGAGGATTGGTGTTAGCTGACAGGCCAAGTTCTGCCTTGCACCTATGTACCCGAGATCGAATCCATCTGCAAAAATCTTTTTTGTCCCTAGTACCAGGCAATGCTATTGAAAAGTATGAACTGGAAAATAGAGCGAGAAAAAATAATCACATGGAACTTCTCATCCACGATTCATATTTATCTTTTTTTTTCTTAAATTTTTGCTTATTTTTCCTTTATTTTAAGATTTTTTATCCTCCTCCAAAGTAATTATTCAATTATTCAAAAAATATAATTGTGAGAGGAAAAGAAAAATTGGTCCTAGCCATTTAGCAAGTAACAATTTTATTGCCTCAGTATCACCTCTTGACACTCTATCATTGTGGTTTTATTTTTCAAGTTTTTGTTTTGTTAATGAAGAGGTAAGTTTTCATTTTGTGCTTACTTTGTTTGTGTAATTATTTTAAACTTTTTACTTCTTTTACGTTTTAACATTGTGCTTATGTGTTTTGGATTTTCATCTTCTTGGCTTTTGTTTCGCATACGCACTCAAAGAGAGGTCAGAGGTGTTACAACCCATATTCATGTATGTTGGCTCATGCCATAAGTTAATCGACATATACATGAGAAGAGATTATCTTTGAGATGATAAGAAGTTAATCATATTGATCTTAAATGATACAAGAGGGTATAAGAGTGATTAACACGTATTAGAAGTTAAACGAATCAAGGATGCTATAACTCGTATTTTTGGGTAAACCTAGGGGTTCTTGATACTCTCAAGAGGTCATGTTTTAAGGTATTTGAATCATATAATATCCGTATCATAGTCTTGAAGTCAAACAAGTTATGAAACAAAAGTCGACAAGAGTTGTCGCAACTTAGGTTCATAGTTTTACTTAAACTTTAGGTCAAATGTTACTAAGATTTTCTCCCAATCTACTAGGAATTACAGGGTGATCTACCCACCAAATTAAAGGTCTATGAGTCTAGTATCTAACGCATTAAACCGTTTATCAATACGACATTGGAGTAGAGAGATACAGACTTTTTCGCGAGACTGCACAAGCTGCTAGGTGACAAGTAGGTGGGTCACCTACTTGGTTAAATGATAGCCCAAAAAGAGGCAATTTCGGGTCAGCCAAAGAGCCCATTAAAAGGCTTATCTCCTGATATATATCACTCATTATATTTCACAAATAACCAGACCTAAACCCCTGCAAACTTCCTCCCAAAAATTATCCACAAACCCTAATTGATTTTCCCTCTCTTTCAAGTTCAAATTGGGGGTAAACCCTAGAGTTTGAAGAACCAAGATAAGGGCTGAGTTATCCAATAAGTAAGGTGAGTTTACTGCTCTATTTAATCCATTTTTTATGCTGTAAATTTATGGTAATTCGTTTTATACTTGTAAGAACTCACGGGACGGTGATCGAAAGCCGTGAGTTCGAGTTATTCACTTGTAGCGGACTATTTTGCGGATTGTTTTGTGTTGATGTTGGACTGCGTGTTTTACTACTGTATTGTGGAGTTTGGGAGGAGGATGGGTGTGGAGAAACACCATATATATGTAGGGTTGTGGTCTGGTCATTCGTGGTAACATTTCCGGGTCGTTTGACACGACTACGGTGGTCGTCTTATGTATGAAGTTATTAGGTTGTGTATGGACTGTTTTGGGAGGCTCAATTTGATTATTATTGGTGTTGTTTGGGATGTTTGGTGATTGTTTTGACTTGTGTGAAGTCATATATATAGGGGAGGTTCTGTCCGTTTCATCGTAAAATAGGTTGTGGTCGATACACAATAGTTATGACGCTTAAATGATAACGATAGTGTCGTTTCTCTTATTGTAGACTAAGGAGTCGTGACAATTGCATAGCTTGAGATTGGGGCAGTATATACAAGGTATGTGAAGCTATTCCTTTCCTTCTTTTGCACGACTCCGATTGTACATAATGCAATGAACGAGCTTCCGAATATACTCTACTCTTAGAAGCTAACAGTACTTACATTGTTTCCCTTCTTATGAAACAATTGATGTTGAGGTTACTTCTCTTATTCTTATGTTATCAATGTTGTTGGTACTCCGGATTCTTATTAGATTCTCGATGAATAGTTAGCCCTAATGATGTGTACAGAGAATATCGACATTACGTCACTCCGTAATGTTCAGAACATGATTCCAATGAGTCCTGCATGCAATATATATATATATATGTATCTATTTTACTCTACCGAGCCGCGCTATAGTCGTCCGGGTATGGCACCTATTGTGCANGTGTCTTTTAGAAGCACCCAAATGTTACAGGTTGTATCTTCTCTACCTCTCTGTACATTACTGTTCATATTTATATTGACCAGCCTTACATACTCAGTACATTATTCGTACTGACGTCCTTTTTATTTGTGGATGTTGCATGTCGTGCTGCAGGTCCTGATAGACAGGTAGACGCAGTTCCCCCACCACAGTAGGTTTTCCAGTTCAGCGGTTATAGGCGAGATCCCTTCTCCGGACTTGCCGTGGTCTTGGTATGCATTTTTGTTATAGATATTATGGGTATGTCGGGGCCCTGTTCCGACTATGTTGCATTACTTGTGCTCCTTTAGAGGCTCATAGACAGGTGTCGGCTTATGTATAGTTTGGTATGCCTTGTCAGATGATTTTTGTTGTATAGTCTTTCATGGGAGCGTGGTAACTCCTAACTTATATGTAGTTTCTTGGAAGTCTTGTTATCCCATGTTATGCATGTTCATTCCATTATCTTTCATTGTTTGGCGTTCATAATCGATATCTACCACTTATATTGATATAATCGGCACTTAAGGATAATAAGAGGATTAGATAGAATGTACGTTGGTGCTTGACAGGTATGGCCCGGGTACCAGTCATGATCCTCCAGTTTGGGTCGTGACAAACTTGGTATCAGAGCATGTCTGTCCTAGGGGTTGTCTATGAGTCGTGTCTAGTAGAGTCTTGATTATGGATGTGTAGCGCGCGACATTTATAATCAGGAGACTACGTGACATCTAGGGTTGTTACCTTCTTCCTAAATCTAGATCGTGCGTAGAGTTGAGTCTTTAGTGTTGTATCTAATATTAACCTTGTTTTCTTTCAGCGATGCCTTCAACTAGGAAGCAAGCGATTAGTAGACGACTTGATATAGCTGCGGGAGAGGGTACCAGTCACGTGTCTCAAGCCAGAGCAGGCCAAAGTGAGGCTCGGAGTGAGATGCCGTCTCATACCTCATCTTGTCCGTCCCATCCAGAGGATATTAAGAGGAATCCAACATCACCAGTTCCTCCGCCTGGCCCTACAGAGCAGGATATGCAGAGTGCGGTGCAGTTGTTGACTAGCTTGGTTGCTGCTCAGGCTCAGAGGCAGTATACCAGTGTTGTTGATAAATCGGATAGTACGAGAGTTCGTGATTTTATTAATCTAGACCCTCAAGTGTTTACCGGATCAGACCCCAAGGAGGACCCACAGACTTTTATTGACCAGGTTCATCGTACACTACGGGTTATGCATGCTACAGATACAGAGGCAGTAGAGCTGGCTTCTTATCGGTTACGGGATTTAGCGGTTTTCTGGTACGATAGTTGGGAGAGATCCAGGGGTCTGAATGCCCCTCCAGCTGTGTGGAAGGAATTTTCTGAGGCCTTTCTTCGTCACTATTTGCCCGTTGAGATACGACGAGCTAGAGCTGATAAGTTCTTGAACCTTAGACAAGGTAATATGAGTGTGCGAGAGTACAACATGCAGTTTGATCCTTTAGCAAGGTGTGCTCCTCATATGGTGTCCGAGATGAGTGATAGGGTTCATATGTTCGTGAACGGGTTGGGACCACATCTGATAAATGAGTGCACGACAGCCTCCTTGGTGGAGGGCATGGATATTTCATGTATTCAGGCTTATGCTCAGACCCTAGAGGATCGTAAGCGCCAGCAAAGGGCATATAGGGAGCAGGATAGGGGCCAGCATAAGAGGGCGAGGTTTGTAGGGTATTCTCATGACTTTAGAGGTAGTGTTAGGCCCCAGTTTTCGAGAAGTTCGGTGCCGCCTGTAGCTAGTGCTCCTCCACAGTTTCAGAGGCCTCGGTATGATCGATTTACCTATTCTAGTCCAGGTCAAAGTTCGCGGGCATCAAGCTCGCAATATCATAGGGATACTAGTCAGACGAGACTCCCAACGCCCCGTTATGATCAGTGTGGCAAGGCCCACTTTGGATTGTGTCGTCGAGGTTCTGATGCGTGCTATTCTTGCGGATAGCCTGGCCATATGAAGCGGGATTGTCCTAACTGAGAAGGGGGTAGTATGGCTCAACCAACTGGATAAGTGTCTGGTTCTTCCTCATCGGTTCGACCTCCAGCACGGGGTTTTCAGCAGTTGACAGGTCGTGGTAGAGGTAGAGGTGTAGTGCCGAGTTCGAGTGGTGCTCAAAATCGAACCTATGCTCTAGCAGGTCGATAGGATCTCGAGTCGTCTCAGGATGTTGTTACAGGTATATTATCTATGTTTTCTTACGATGTATATGCGTTGATTGATCCAGGGTCTACATTATCATATGTTACACCTTTTGTGGCTAATAAGTTTGGCGTTGAACCTGAATTGATAAGTAAACCACTTGCGATATCTACTCCGATAGGAGATTCTGTGATTTCTAGAAGGGTATATAAAGGTTGCACAATGATGATTTGTAGTCGTCAAACCTCGGCGAATTTATTTGAATTAGAAATGGTTGATTTCGACGTGATAATGGGAATGGACTCGTTATGCTATGCAAACGTTGATTGTCGTACGAAGATGGTTAGGTTTCAATTTCATAATGAACCCGTCATCGAATGGAAAGGGAACATTGCTACGCCGAAAGATAGGCTTATATCCTATCTTAAGGCAAGGAAGATGATTTCAAAAGGGTACATTTATCATCTCGTTCGCGTAAGGGATGCGGAGACGAAGCCGCCTACTCTACAATAAATCCCCGTGGTCAACAAATTTCCAGATGTTTTCTCAGATGAACTTTCAGGCCTTCCTCCTGAAAGGGAGATTGAGTTTAGCATTGATGTATTTCCTGACACTCAACCCATATCTATTCCTCCATACAGGATGGCCCCGGCAGAGTTGCGCGAGTTGAAGGCGCAGTTGAAGGACTTGCTGGATAAGGGCTTCATTAGGCCTAGCACTTCACCTTGGGGTGCAGTCCTGTTCATGCGAAAAAAAGACGGGTCGTTATGGATGTGTATCGACTATCGACAGTTGAATAAGATTACTATAAAGAACAAGTATCCACTTCCAAGGATTGACGACCTGTTTGACCAACTCCAGGGTGCCAAGTATTTCTCCAACATTGACTTACGTTCAGGGTATCATCAGGTGAGGGTTAAGGAGAAGGATATTCCAAAGACGGCCTTCCGGACAAGATATGGGCACTTTGAGTTCTTAGTGATGTCGTTTGGGCTAACAAATGCCCCGGAAGCTTTTATGGATCTCATGAATACTTTATTCAGGCCCTATCTTGATGTGTTCGTGATCGTATTCATTGATGAAATTTTGGTGTATTCTCGTTCGGAGGCGGAACATGCGGTCCACTTGCGGATAGTATTACAGACGCTTCAAGATCGTAAGTTATATGCTAAGCTCTCCAAATGTGAATTCTGGTTGAACTCAGTAGCATTCCTTGGCCATGTGATATCTGACGAGGGTATTAGTGTCGACACTCAAAAGATCGATGCAGTAAAGAATTGACCGAGACCTAAAACGCCATCAGAAGTCCGCATCTTCCTGGGGCTAGCAGGATATTATAGGCAATTTGTAGAAGGGTTTTCCTCTATATCAGCACCATTGACTAGGTTAACACAGAAAGTTACTATGTTCCAGTGGTCTGACGCTTGTGAACGAAGTTTTAAGGAGTTAAAGAATCGATTGACATATGCACCAGTGCTCACTCTCCCAGAAGGAACAGAAGGTTATGTGGTATATTGTGACGCCTTAGGTATAGGTTTGAGGTGCGTATTGATGCAACATGGGAAGGTGATTGCTTATGCATCAAGACAATTGAAGAAGCATGAAAAGAATTACCCGACCCATGATTTGGAATTGGCTGCAGTAATATATGCTTTGAAGATATGGCGGCACTACTTATACGGCGTCCATGTTGACATCTACACAGATCACAAGAGTTTACAATACATCTTCAAGCAGAAGGAGTTGAATTTGAGGCAGCGTAGGTGGCTTGAATTACTGAAAGATTACGATGTCGAGATATTGTACCATCCCGGTAAAGCCAATGTTGTGGCAGACGCTCTCAGTCGTAAGTCAATGGGAAGCTTAGTACACATTGAGGCAAGTAGACAGGGGTTGACTAATGAGCTTCATCAGCTAGCGAATATGAGAATTAGATTGTTAGACTCTGATGAAGGAGGGGTTACTGTACAGAATACATCAGAATCATCTTTGGTAGCCGAGGTAAAAGCACGACAATATGAAGATCCTACCTTAGTACGATTGAGAGAGAGCATTCAACAGCGTAAAATTACGTCTTTTGAGATTGGAGCAGATGGGGCACTGAGATACCAGGACCGGTTATGTGTGCCTGATGTGGCAGGGTTGAGAGAGAAGGTTATGATTGAGATTCATCAATCCCGATATTCCATCCATCCCGGCTCGACAAAGATGTATCATGATGTTAAGGAGCAGTATTCGTGGAATAACATGAAGAAGTCTATTGCAGAATTTGTAGCCAAATGTCCTAATTGTCAACAAGTAAAAAATAGAACATCAGAAACCCAGTGGATTGCTTCAGAATATAGAGATTCCGACCTGGAAATGGGAGGTGATTAATATGGACTTCATTACTGGATTGCCTCGCTCTTATTATAAGTTTGACTCCATATGGGTGATAGTTGATCAACTTAGAAAATGTGCCCATTTTCTGCCAGTTAAGACAACTTACACAGCTGAAGATTATGCAATTTGGGAGGAAAAACAAAAGAGGTAAATAAAGAATTACGTAGGCGTTTGGACGTAAGAATTGTAAAAAAGAATTTTCAAGTGAAAATGGTATTTGAAATTTAGAGTTGTGCTTGGACATAAATTTCAGTTTGGTGTTTTTGAAGTTTTGTGAGTGATTTGAGTGAAAATTTTGAAAAACAGCTTTTTGCAGTTTTTCAAATTTTCGAAAATTTCTGAGACTCCAATTACAAGAAGAGTTTTTCATCTACCTTTGGAGTATGAAGCAAAGGTGGGCTCGAGAGGTATCGTTTCAATTCTTCTAACGCATGTTGGCACTCCGGGGTCCAGGTGAAATCGTTCTTCTTTTTTAGTAGAGAGAAGAATCTATGGCTCTGATCCGACGATCTCGAGATAAATCGACCTAAGGCAGCTATTCGCCATGTCAGCCTTTGTACGGCTTTAACGTGGTCCACGACAGTGATGTCTTCGATAGCCTTAATTTTATTATGGTTGATCCCGATTCCCCGATTCGACACCATGAAGCCAAGGAACTTGCCCGAACCGATCCTGAAAGCACATTTCTCGGGTTTGAGCTTTATGTTATATTTTCTCAGTATCTTGAATGTTTCCGAAAAATGTGTCAAATGGTCATTTGCGCGCAGGGATTTAACTAGCATGTCATCAATCTATACTTCCATTTACTTACCTATTTGTTCTTCACACATTTTATTTACTAGGCGTTGGTAGGTAGCTCCTGTGTTTTTAGGCCTGAACGGCATTACGTTATAACAATATGTTCCATACTTGGTGATGAATGAAGTTTTTTCTTGGTCTTCCGGGTTCATTTGAATTTGATTGTACCCGGAATAGGCATCGAGAAAACTAAGGATCTCGTGGTCGACCGTGGCGTCGATCATGCGATCGATGTTAGGCAATGGAAAAGAATCTTTGGGACATGCCTTGTTCAAATCCTTATAATCGACACACATCCTAAGTTTGTTCCTTTTTTATGAACTACGACTACATTGGCTAACCATTCGGGATATTTCACCTCACGAATGGACCCTATTCTGAGAAGTTTAGTTACCTCATCCTTTATGAATGTGTGCTTTACCTCGGATTTGGGCCTTCTTTTTTTCTTCACCGGCTTGAACTTTGGGTCCAGGATCAGTTAATGTATTGTTATCTCTGGTGGGATCCCTGTCACGTCTAAGTCGACCAAGCAAAACAAACTATGTGATTGATAAGAAATTTAATAACCTTTTCCCTGAGTTTGGGGGTTAACCTCGTCCTTGGGTATACCTTTAGCTCGGGCAAGTACTCAATCACTATAACCTGTTCCAGCTCTTCGACCGTTGATTTAGTGGCGTCGAATTCTTCAGGAACAATGAATGTTCGAGGGATAAAAAAATCTTCATCTTCTTCTCCCTCTATTTCCTGATCCCCGTCATTCGCCCATCAATAAATGGACCGTTTGTTTCGAAGACACAAGACAAACCTAGAAAGAATTTATTCTGCAAGTCATCTCGAGGCTTTCAAACGCGTCCAAGCAATTGCTATCCGATTGAAAGATAGAAAGCATATATTCGCATCGCCTACTTGCTGAATTCCCCGATCCAGTCGAGGCTGGTGGCTGTGATTGCTATTTGGCTCCCGTTTACCTTTGATGTTCGATCCTTTCGATGTTGACAGCGCTGATATCGCTATTACCTCATCAACCGTGAACATTTCATTTGCAGTATACTGCCCTCATGTGGTGAATCCAAGGCCTCTCGAGTAGGGCGTTGTATCTCATGTCGCCCTCGATCACATGAAACTTGGTATCTTGGATAGTTCCATCCACGTTCAGCGGTAGGATAGTCTCTCCTTTAGTTGTTTCACTAGCCATATTGAAACTGTTCAAGACCCGATCTGCGGGCACGATTTGATCTTGTAGGCCGAGCTACTCCACGACCCTTGATCGGATGATATTTGTCGAGCTACCTGGATCCACTAAAACACACTTAACTTGAACTTTATTTAATAAGATAGAAATTACCAGGGCGTCGTTGTGAGGCTGGGAAATTCCTTCTGCTTCCTCGCCGTTGAATGATACGTTTTTCCCTAGTAATTGATACTTTAATGCGTTTGAACACGGGCCCTTGTGGAATATCGACCCCACCGACGATCATATGAATTACATGTTGTGGTTCCTCCTGCCTATTTGCGTCCCTTTCTCTGAAATGATTCTTGTCTCGATCACTTGGAACCCTCGAAGGTGGCCCTCATTGAATAAATGGGCTACCTCTTCTCTTAATTACCTGCAATTCTCGGTTCTGTGACCATGCGTGCCATGATATTTTACACAACAAATTGGAGTTTCTTCTGGGAAGGATCGGTCTGTATGGGTCGAAGCCATCTAGTATCTTTGATTCTCCCAATCGACGATATAATGCCAGACGCATCGACACTAAAATTATATTCCGACAATCGGGGTGCCTCTATGGGATCGACATACTTATCAAAAGCACTTTTGCTCATAAGTCCCCGAGAATTTTGTCCTCGATCTCTTCTTCGATCGTTCCGGGCGGAATTGCGTCCTGGACCACTATTCCTGCGATCTGCAGTGTACGGTTGATATTGGTCTTTGTTCGACCGCGGCTCCTTGTCGATGTCCCTCTGATTTTTAGTTGCTGACCTGTTTTGGATGCACTGAACTGGAAGAAGCTCCTAATTGGTCATCCTTGATCTTCGATTGGTACCGATTGTGTACATTGGCCCGAGTTACCGCCGGATATTCGATCAAATTTTGCTTCAGTTGACGTGATGCTATCGAACTTCATTCGTTCAATCCCTGAGTGAAAGCTTGAACGGCCCAATCATTTGTGACCAGTGTCAACTCCATGCGTTCCATTTGAAATCGGGATACGAACTCCCTCAGCATTTCATTATCCCTCTGTCTTACTTTGAAAATGTCTGATTTCCTTGTCGCAACCTTTATGGCCCCGACATGTGCCTTTATGAAAGAGTATGCTAACATGGCAAATGAGTCAATGAAATTTGGCGGTAGATTGTGGTACCAAATAATTCCCCCATTCGACAGTGTCTCTCCGAACTTCTTCAATAAAACAAATTTGATATCATCATCTTCCAAATCATTACCTTTGATGGCACATGTATAGGAGGTAACATGCTCGTTGGGATCGGTGGTCCCATTGTACTTAGGTATATCCGGCATGCGAAACTTTTTAAGAATGGGCTTTGGAGCCGCACTTGGGGGAAACGACTTTTGTACAAAAAATTTCGAATCCATCCCCTTCAAAAACGGCGGTGCCCCCGGTATCTGATCGACTCAGGAGTTATACGTTTCTACTTTCTTATCATTAGCTTCAATTTTCTTTTCTTCCGACTCAATCCTTTTGGTGAGTTCCTCGAGAATTCACATTATTGCAGGATCCGTCCCCGATTCATTATTATTCGACCTCTCTGGTACTGGCTCAGTACGACGGGTGGCTTCTGGTTCGACCCACTCGGGGTTCTATGTTGATTCTGTAGCTGTGCAATAGCGGCTTGTTGAGCCAGTAGCATTTCGAATCTCTATATATATATTAAAGGAATAAAGTTACCATATATAATTGTCATTATGGTTAAGCCAAATGGCAATCTAATAAATGTAAATAGTACAAGGTAACTTTATTGCATATTTATCTATGTTAGTCAAATACAAATAATATATATATATATATATATATATATATATATATATATATATATATATATATATATATATATATATATATATATATATATATATATATATATATATATAGATATATATATATATATATATATATAACTTGAATTTAAAGATAATTTTGATATTTATGGATAAAGTTTTAAAATTCGAATTTAAATTCAAATAAAAAAATTTATCTTTTTTTTAAATCATATTATCATACTTAATTCAGTTAATGATCATATGCATTCATGTTAGGAACTTGTGTTATATTTTCTAATTGTTTAAATATTACTTCGGCTTTGGCAAAAAATAAAACTACTCCATATAACTATAAAACTCTTTCATATTTAAAATCATATAATTATAGTTCTTTAAAACATTGTAGATAGATTTGAATAAAGAGAATTACTTTTAAAATGAATGTAATATATATAGGGTACACGTCTATGTTTATCCAAATAACAAAAAAAGAGTATAAAAATTGAATAAAAGTTTACTCACATATATAATGAAGTAAAGATACATGCCGTAGAAAGAAACATCACAAAAATTATTAGTATTAATAAAGAAGTTGTTTTTTCTTTTGTTTTGAAAAATATTTGTTTGAAGAGTCAATTTGTATAAATGTACATCAAACAAATAACAAAACTTTGGCTATACAATTGCTATTACTAATTTCAATTTAGCACATTCTAGGAATTGAAGGGTATAAGCTGAAACCCCTTCATTTAGCTGCAGTCAAGCCAATATTGCAAGAGTATAATATTTTCTTCGTCGAAGAATATTAGTTTTGATCAATAAATTACGTGTAACGTATTTTTTTCTCGAACTCAACAAGAGAGATATCAATTTCTAATTGATAGTTTCTGTAGAAATTTTAAGTGTAATAAAGAGCATATATTTTTAAAAAATTGGTATGGCGTGAATTTTTTTTTAAATGTGAACAAATTATTTTGAAAAACTGTTTACTCTTTTCTACTTCAAAGATAATAAAAATGCAAGCTATTTTTGAACATAAGTAGAGAGTTCTTAAAATTACTACAATAGAAGTCATATAATGGATAAACTTAAGAAATCGAAATCTTATAGAATATTTACATAAATTTTCAGCTAGGTTTATTCTTTACTTTTTATAGCTAATATAAATAAATGATATCAACAACATACAATTATGCACATATTATATATGGATTATATATAAATTATACATCCTTTAATTTTTTAATTTAAGTGGTAGGGTGAACACCTATTTATGTTGATTAGATAAAGTCAAAAGAAAATATGAGAGAATTTAAACCAAAGACAAAAAGAATATAAATAAAGTTCTTATATGGGCAATTTTTATTAAAACTCATCATTTTACAGTGAGATAAATTAATTTTTTGTAACAAAAGAATGAATTACATACAAAAATAAGATCAAGAAATAAATATTAAAAAAAATGTACGAAAGATCTAAAAACCAAAAATAAGAGATGGCAACAAATTTTTTCTTATGTTTCATCTTTGTTGAGTATAAAAAACATGGAAGCTAATCTCATCGATTTCAAATATTTTTTTCAACTCAAATACATAGATTATAAGATAAGCGTATCTTAGAATATATATTTTTATTTACAGTTTGTGCAGTTTTTTTAAAATTCACTATTACTAACAAACTGATATGATATTCGAATTTGAATTCAAATGCAATTTGAGTAGTTTGCATTGAGGTGAAGCCAAGTATGATGTCAAAAAATAAACTACTTGGCAATTTTAAGACAATACATGCAGTGTTATACAATAACAATCAACTAATTTAACATTTAATAATTCAAAGCACAAATTTTTTGTATGTATAGGGTATTATGAATTAAAAATTTGTGGCTATAGATATCGATAAACTTAAATGGATTCATAGTGAAATAAAAAATTTCCAACGAAAGAATCATTTAAATTTTTAGATAGCCGATTAAAGTGAAATTTAAATTAAGGATAATATCCTCACTTGCATCACTATAAAGATAATCCTTATTGAAATATATATAAAGTTTTATAAATTGTAATTTCAAAATAGAAATATTTTGTGAAAGATAATATCATACCAAATAAGAGGTTAAGTCGTAGTAAAAAAGTCACGTCGTAATCAAAGAATCGTTTATATTGTGTTAACTTTTGTGATTTTTCATAAATATGAGTTATTATTTCGCTTTGTGGCAATTTTTAGGTTTAATGACACCAATGAGAATAATGCAAGAATACAATTATCACTACAAGATTTGAGAAAATGTCAGTCTTTTTTCTTGTAGTGTTTCTTAATTAATATCTAACACTTATCTATAATTATTTAGAAGGTTTAAATTTTAAGGTTATTAACGCATAATTCAAATAATTCAGATACTTAACATGGTTAATGTCAAATATCAAAATGGAGTGATACAAAAAAAAAAACTGCCTATAGAAATTTTAAATTTATTAGATAGCCAACTAAAATGAGTTTTGAAATAAGAATAATATTTTCACTTACATTATTATAAAAGTAATTATTATTGACAAATAAAGTTTTAGAAACTAAAATTTTAAAAAAATTATATTTTTTAAGAGATATTAACACACCAAATAAGAATTCAAGTAGTAGTAAAAGAGTCAAGTCATATCGAAAGAGTCATTTATAGCTTAATATTTGATTGTTTTACCATAAATATGAGTTACTATTTTGCCTCCCGACTATTTTTAGGATCCAAAGACACGGCGAAAATGATATCAAAAAAGAAAATAGAAGAAACGGTTAAATTTTTTTCATGTAATGTTCTTTTATTAATATCCAATGGCTATCTATATTTACCGAAAAAGTTTAAATTAAGATTATTTGCATATAATCCAAATAACTTCAATATTTGACATGATAAGTGTATGCGCATCCGCGCTGGTGCTAATACTAGTATTACTTGGAGAATAACTCCTCCATCTCTTTTGCCCTGTGCACCTTGGCCACCAGATCGGCTCTCTCTAGGTATACTTCCTTCGGGGTTTGCGCCCAGATCTACGTTTAAAGCAACGTGCGAACTAACGTCAACTGGGTTGGCAACCGGTACTCCCCCGAGATAAGCCCGCGGCACCTCAACTCCTGGAGCAATTACATTGTCGTTTTCTCCGTGGAATCCGAAGCCACTGTCACCATGCATGGGTCTTTTGTGAGTTTGACATGTTTTAACCTGAAATCAAAGATACTTGACAAGAACAAGCGTAAAATAGTTTGTGTTATCAGAATTATCACTGAACAATCACTATTATCATTAGCCCCACAATGCGCGGCAAACTGTGTACCCTAAAATTCGGATAACAGTTAAACTTATTTTATGGTTTTAAGGATGTGGGATTTCGTCCAATACCAATTGATAAATAAAAAAATAAATAGAAGAATTAGGCAATAAAATAAATCAAATCAGTGTGTAAGCAAAGCTTCGACCTCGATTTGAGATAGTCTCGAGGTGGAATAGTAAGAACAATAAACAAATGAATCAACTCTGATGAATAGTGAGTGAAAGAGATAGCAATAAAGTAACGAGTGTATATAATTTTCTATATGAGCAATGATGATTACAAATGAATGGAATTCCTCTTTATGTAATAGAGGAGTCCCATATAAGGTACACTTCTAATTATAGTAGAAAATTATATTAACAGTTAATTAACCGCCATATATTGATCTGTTCCAAGATTCACGCCACGATCCTCGACCAATCGCTCGACCTTCAGGTTATAAAGCTATGCCGATGTTATTCGGAGTCCGTCTCTTTCTGGCATTGATCGATGTCGACCTCGATCTGAAAAGAGGCTTTGATTTCGGACTCGACGTCTACCTCTTCGACGTGACATTCCTATCTCGACCAAAAAGTAAATCAGATAGCCCCGATTTCTACCGTATAGAGATAAACTCATTGCGTGTTCACTAAATAAAATAGACAGATCGATAATGTATATGAATCTGAAACTTAAAGTAAGTAGTGTACGTATGCATGTATGTGTGTTACACACACACAACATCCTGCAATATATTGAACTTTCTTATATTTACATGTTTTTGTCCATTATGTACAAAAATACAAAATACTGGAGTGCACGTTTTAAATCTTTATATTATTGTAAAAAAGAAGTTGGGGTTGTAGGAGGTCTGGTTAATAGGATGGATGAGTACACGTTGAAATTTGTTGAACAAAAATCAGCATGTTTTTTCCTAGCTAATATAAAATATACTTACTTTTTTCAAATTAATCAATTTTTGCTTCTTATATTGAATAAATAGTTAAATTAGAAAAATACAGCTCAATAAACTTGGCAATGGCCCATGAAAACTATACCATATATAGGAAGATTATGAATAATTCATTGAAAATGAATGCACACACCTGTCAAAGCAAATGGTGGACACCAACTTGCATGGCCTTAGCTATTGTTTAGGAGATAATGTCTAATTTTTAAAATTCCATTACACACCTCTTCAAAAATGTACTACCTCCATTCCAATTTATGTTAGGTCGTTTGACTCGACATAAAATTTATATATAAAAATATAAATTTTATATTTGTGTGATTTTAAAATTTTTGTAACTTGTGATCTTAAATATAACATAACATGTGTGGGACTTTAGAAACTTTTATTTAAGGATAAAATGAGACGTTTAAAATTAAAATTTCAAATTTAAAAATGTATTATTTTTGGAACGCACTAATAAAAAAATAATGCCTTTTTTTAACTGTTACACTCGATACTTAATACCTGCTTTAGAAATCTGATTAATCTAGATTCACATCGCGTAACGATTAACAGTAGAAGTACTCCCTACAAGAATTTTTATATTCTCGAAACTCAAATTCAATACTTCTTATTAGGAGGCAAGAGATCCTATCCATCTTACCACAATCTTTGACAAAAAAAATAGTGTCTTTATAGAACATAGCGAATAAGAAGAAGAAGAAGAAGAAAAACATTACTATCTACCAATAAAAATATGGTAAAATAAATGTTCAAATTATTTGTTTTTTAAACATATATTTCGAATCTGCCCAAAATGCGAATCCAACGCCAATAAATTCCTCTAAACACTGCCACCAAATATTTCCCAAATGGCATCATTCGAGTATCTAAAAATAGCACCATTCTCCACATCTCTCTCTTCTCTGTCCTTTCATTAACAGAAAAAAACCAACCCCATTTCTCCATACTTTATACTCTCTAAAGAACCCTTCAAAGGGTGTCCAATTCTTCCATTTTCTTGAAATTTCATAAACCCTTTGTGCATTTTTATTGCCATTTTCTCTTCTTTTTCACCAACTCTTTGATCTTGCCGGAATACCCATTTTCCGGCAGGTCAAAGGGGTGGTGAATTCATCATTTCCTTGGAAATTTGATTTCTTTACCTGGGTTGGTGTTTAATTTTGATATACATTTCCCACAAAAAAAAGAAATTAAAAATTTAAACTTTATACCAACTTTTTTTTAGGTCAAAGGGGTGGTGAATTTCAATTCTTTATGTAAGTTAGTGTTTAATTTTGATATAAATTTCCAAGAAAAAGAATAAAAAAATTGGAACTTTATACCAATTTGCATATATACAGATTTCAAGAATTGAACATTGTGAAAAGGAGGTGGTGATGGAGGTAGTTTCTGCTAGGAATCCAATAAGCAATGTGTTGGAAAGAGTTGGGGTTTATGGGTTTGTAGGGAGCAGCACAAAAAGGTGCAATAATGAATTTCAAGATGAAGAATATGATACAATGGAAATGGTGCAAATTGGTGCTGAAAGGACAAAAAATGTTCTTATTTTGATGAGTGATACAGGAGGTGGACATAGAGCTTCAGCTGAGGCGATTCGTGATGCTTTCCATTTGGAATTTGGGGATGAATATAATGTAAAGTTTTATCTTTCTTGTTTTACAACAATTTGATTTGGATTACTATACTTATTTGTTTGGAAATTTTGCCCTTGCTTAGAAATGAAATGTCAATTCATGTGGTCCTATGTGCATTATTGAGTCTATTGTCATAATCCTCAAATTTGAAACTTGATGGCATATCTTTGAGGAATTATGTATTTTTGTTACTTGCTGTCATATTCTGCTCTAAGGAGAGCCCTCGCGTAACTGGTAAAGTTGCTCTAAGGAGAGCCCTCGCGTAACTGGTAAAGTGGCTGCCATGTGACCGGGGATCACGGGTTCGAGCCGTAGAAACAGCCTCTTACAGAAATGCAGGTAAGGCTACGTACAATAGACCCTTGTGGTCTAGCCCTTCCCCGGACCCTGCGCATAGCGGGAGCTGAGTGCACCGGGCTGCCCTTTTTTGATGTGACATTCTACTTTGCAATAATAGACCTTTGTGGTCTGGCCCTTCCCCGGACCCTGCGCATAGCGGGAGCTGAGTGCACCGGGCTGCCTTTGATGTCACATTCTGCTCTGCAGTAATAGACCCTTGTGGTCTGGCCCTTCCCAGGACCCTGCGCATAACGTGAGCTGAGTGCACCGGGCTGCCCTTTTTTGATGTCACATTCTGCTTTGCAGTTCTGACTAGCTCTTGAAAGTTAAAGGATGTTGAGTAGAATATAAGTTTGACCTCCAATTTGTGTTATTTCCTTTTGGCTAGTGTCTCCAAAATCAACCCAAAACTATGTTCTTGTTGCTTTGACTTACATAATTATCATGTTTATGGAGATCCCATCTGGTTGCCATCTTTCTTCTGCTAGCTTAACTACTTTTCTAGGATAATTTTTGACTTGGTTAGGTTTAACTACTGCCTTTGCTAGTAGTACTTCGCCATATTCTCGTATGTTGCCTCGGACCTTTTGCCTGAATAGACTATCTTGTTATAGCTTGTTATTGGTACCTTTTCATATTCTTTGTTGTTATATCTGATTTAGTTTTCTAACGATTTGTCTTGCTATCACTTGTTATCGGGGCTCCCTTCACTTTCTCTAGCCGAGGGTCATTTCAGAAACAGTCTTTCTACCCTTCCAGGGTAGGGGTAAGGCTGCGTACGTCCTACCCTCCCCAGACCCCACTTGGTGGGAATATACTGGGTAGTTGTTGGTTAGGTTTAACAAAAAGTGCATGCTTAGGTGCTATTTCCTTTAATCACATCCTATAGTCTTTGCTGAATAGGCCTACCGCGACTTCATATTTAAATTTTAATGTTGTATTGATATGTTTTATTCTTACCAGATATTTGTAAAGGATGTTTGGAAGGAATACACTGGTTGGCCATTGAATAGCATGGAACAACAATACAAGTTCATGGTTAAACATGTGCAGCTTTGGAGGGTTGCATTTCACAGCACGTCCCCTCGCTGGATACACTCTACTTATCTTGCTGCCATTGCCGCCTTCTATGCCAAGTATATTTCCTTCTTTGGTTTTACCTTTCTTCCAAAGCTGTAGAAATTTGATAACTTTGAATCGTCAATAACGATTTTCTTTTGGCGTAATACCCCAGTGACTTCTTTGTTTTAGAAATGATTTTCCTTTGATACTCCTCGATATGCCAGTTAGGTTTGCACTAAAAATTCATCTTTTTTTTAATAACGACAACAATAACAACAACTAGACCTCAGTCCCAAACAAGTCGAGATCAGCGATATGAATCCCTATTCCTTTCATTTAGCTCAACTCATATTATCATCATTACCAAAAAAAGTGCAAGTAAAAAAGATAAGTACAAATTCATCTTCTTTTTTTTAATGGTAATATTTATTTTTAAATGCATTCAGTATACTTCAATCATTTCTTTTAATACTTCATATCTTCTCATGTTACAAATAGCTACTTATCTCATTTGTTCATTACTCGGATATTAAAAATGATTGCTGACATGGTTGCTTAAATTTTACGCAAGAGTGGACTTTTTAATGTTATGCAAAGATATTGGATCAATATAGTAATCCTCGGCATTTGGATGACAACAATAACAACAACCCAATATAATCCCACAAGTGGGGTTTGGGGAGGGTAGAGTGTACGTAGGCCTTACCCCTACCCTAGGGTAGAGAGGCTGTTTCCAATAGACCCTCGGCATCCTTCCCTCCAAGAACTCCCCACCTTGCTCTTGGGGTGACTCGAACTCACAACCTCTTAGTTGGAAGTGGAGAGTGCTTACCATCAGAGCAACCGACCTTGTCATTTGGATGAATCTTCTTCTATTCATTTACTAAATTTCTAGTTGGTATCTTACCATTAATGAGATTTACTAATTGTTGCTTTGTAAAAATTGAAGGGAGGTAGAGGCTGGTTTGATGGAGTATAAGCCAGACATTATTATTAGTGTTCATCCTCTTATGCAACACATTCCGTTGTGGGTTCTAAAATGGCAAGGCCTACAAAAGAAAGTAATCTTTGTCACAGTAATTACAGATCTCAGTACTTGCCACCGTACATGGTAAATTATTCAGTAACTTAATTTGGAGTTTCAACTAGCACTATTTTCATGTCATATATTCCGTCTAACTGTTACAACTCTTTTTAAGGATAGGTTTAACCCTGGAGTCAATCGATTGTATTGCCCCGCTGAGGAGGTAGCAAAGAGGGCTTTACTAGATGGATTGGAAGAATCTCAAATACGCGTTTTTGGGTTGCCTATTCGTCCGTCTTTTTGTAGGGCAGTTCTTTCCAAGGTGAAATTTTCTGTCAATTTACAAAGAGTTACACTGTTTCGAATCCTCTCTTCCGTCTTTCTTCCTTTCTTGCTTTCCTCTTCTTCTTAGTTCCTGAGCCGAGGGTCTATTGGAAACAACCTCTCTACCTGTTAGGTTGGGTTAAGGTCTGCGTACAGCCTACCCTCCCGTGGGAACATACTGGGTTTGTTGTTGTTGTTGTACACTGTATCGAATCTGCATTTCATTTCTTTCTGATTATTTTCTCAATACTTGCTATAGGATGACCTCAGAGTAGAGCTTGAGATGGATCCGACATTACCAGCAGTGTTGTTGATGGGTGGAGGTGAAGGGATGGGACCCGTGAAAAAAACTGCAAAGGCTCTCGGAGAAGCTCTTTTCGATAAAGAAATGGAGAAACCTATCGGTCAAATGATTGTCATATGTGGACGTAATGAAGAGCTAGCATCCACATTACAATCACTCGAATGGAACATCCCGGTCAAGGTAAAAAAGAATTAGATTCTTGGAGTATGATTTCCTTCCGAAACTCTATTAATATACCTCAAGTTTACTTGACAATGGAAAAATATTAATTTCTTTCTTCTCGCTATCTAGATTAAAGGATTCCAGAAGCAGATGGAGAAGTGGATGGGTGCATGTGACTGTATTATTACAAAGGTATGTCGATGCAGACCTATTTTAACGTTGCCTTGTAATCTTTTTCGTGCATTGCCTATGTAGCGGGGACTAAACTTCAGTTATTTTTGCTTGTAGGCTGGACCTGGTACAATTGCAGAAGCATTAATCAGAGGGCTTCCGATTATTCTCAACGACTACATTCCTGGACAAGTTAGTGAAATCAAGAAGTTGATTTATCGACTGCTGCTATAGCTATCATAGTGTGGCTGCTGATATGACCTTGTTTACTGATTACTTTTTTCGTTGTGTATTTGTAGGAAAAGGGAAACGTTCCATACGTTGTGGACAATGGAGCCGGTGTTTTCACACGAAGTCCTAAGGAAACAGCCCGAATTGTTGCAGGGTGGTTTAGCACCAAGAGCGATGACCTCAAAACAATGTCAGAGAATGCACTAAAACTCGCGCAACCTGATGCAGTTTTTGACATTGTGAAGGACATTCACGAGCTCGCATGCCAAAGGGGTCCTCTTGCAAACATTCCTTACGCGTTCACATCTTCATTTTCAAGCTTAATTTAACCAGATAGATTCTGTTTTTCTTTCACTACAAGGTCTAAGGTAGGTTCAATGATCTTCATTCTTTCGCCAGAATCGTTTGGCGCTCATTTATAATATGTTAGATTATCTAGACAAATTCTGATCTTTGGTTAGTTGGGAAAAAAAGGGCAAAAAAAAAAGAAGTTTCTCATGTTGCTGTGTTGAATACATTCTTTTAGTATTAAGATTACTTGTCTTTTAGGGCCTGTTTGAGGTTGCTTCAGAATTGAAGAAGTTTCACTTGTCCTGTAAAAGTTGATATTATCAGTGTTGAATATATTGTTTGGTTCTTGTTATTTTCCTTCTTGTGACTCTTTTTCCTTGTGTCCACCCCCTATAATCTTGCTTTGAGCTTAATTTTTACTAAGAAGTTTGATACCGCGATTATGGATCAGTGGCGGAGCTAGGATTTTTATGAAGGGGGTTCAAAAAATAAGAAATTAAACATACAAGAAGCCAAGGGAATTCAACATCTCCTATATACATTTTAAAAAATTTAACCTTATATACACACAGTGGCTGACCCAAGTGGTCGCTAGCGGGTTCAACTGAACCCATTTCATCAAAAAATAATACTGAGTATATGTATAAATTAGGATTAAAGTTGTGTAAACTTTGTATAAACATTTATTTGAACCCATTTGACAAATACTATTTTACTACTAAAGTTATATACTTCTAAGATTGAACCCTCTTGCACAAAATCCTGGATCCGTCATTGTATACACATTATAAATTATCAAAGAAGAGGATTCGAATGAACCCTCTTTCGCCCCTAGCTCCGCCATTGTTATGGATGTAAAAGAGATTTTGCCCTGCCCCGTTAATGTGTGTTCTTGCTAAGGGTGATGGAGACACCAATGAGAGCAAATTGTTATATTTAATCAAAGCAAAGCCTGGAATTTTACTTCATGAGTTCTGAGTTTTAGAATGACGATTTTGCATCAAGTGTTAATGATTGAGTTATAATTTAATATTCGTACATAGTTAATGAATTTCTTAACACAAAATATATTATTTGAGCAAAAACTCTTGGTTTCGGCCGAATTCATAGCTCGGCTACTACCTCCGCCCCTACATTTAAATGTCCTCGAACGGACAACTTAATAATCAAGTGTCGCAATTCAAATTATGTGCCAAATATTCGAATTGGTAGTGGCTTCTTGACCTCCATTATTTAGTTGAACATTTCTTATTTTTCTGTCAATGTGTTATAATTATGGGAGAAATGGTCAGATTTACAAGTGGTCATTCAAAAATAGCTACACTTTCAATAGTAATCGAAATTTAGCCACTTTTCATTTTAAAGATAAATTTGAACGAAAACACTATTCAAAATCCAAAAAATACGCCAGTATATTATACTGAAGTTCCAGCATAAGTATACTGGGACTCCAACATATTATACTGGAGTTCCAGCATAAGTATACTGGAACTAGAACATAATATAATTGAGTTCTAGCATAAGTATACTAGAACTCCAGCATAATATACCGGAGTTTCAGCAAAGTATACCGGTCTAGTATAATATGCTGGAAGTTCATACACAGGTGCTCGAATCTCCAGTATATTATGCTGGAACTTTCCGCGTGTTGGAGTTCCAGCATAATATGCTGGAAATTCATACACGGGTGCTCGAATCTCCAGTATATTATGCTAAAACTTTCCGCGTGTTGGAGTTCCAGCATAATATGCTGGAAGTTCATAAACAGGTGCACCGAAAACCAATATATTACGCTGGATTGGTCTCTCTTTCAACAAAAGAGTGGCTATTTTTCAATGACTTGACAAACGCTGACTATTTTTGAATGACCCGTCCGAAAAATGACTAGCCCGTGCTATTTTTACTTCAATTATATCTTAATTCCATGCTAGTTAGAGTCATCAATACGTGCAAAAATTGAACATGAAAACCACATTTTAGAATCTACGTAGATGGCCATGTATCCAACTATATTATTGTACCTTGAATGGAGGTGAGAAAGTGTCACATTCTCTTTATGTAACAGAAAAGTGGTTACAGACGAAATTTGAATCTTTTCCTGAAGATGAAAAAAATATTATTAATTTATATTTTTGATGGAAGTTCAAGCAAAGATAAAATCATAAGAAAGTCGAGGAGTGGAACTGCTTCCATTAATTTTACAGAGCAGTATGGAGAGAATATAAAAGAGTTAATACCCTAAACTCGTTTAAATTATATAATATTTTTTAGTTTTCTACCTAAATTATCGTATGTCCCAAAATTCTCCAAACTATATTCTGCTTTTATAATAAAACCCTTTGTCTCATTCTTACTAATGTAGTGTGATACACTATCTAAATAACTTTTAAAACCTGCCAGGTGGCAATCACGTGGATATTTAAATACGATAATCTTAAAAATATGCTTAATTAATATATGTTAATCTAATTACGTGAAAAAATAAAAAATGAGAATTTGTTGCACTGTCTGTCATTTACTCCTTTCAAAGTATGGTCTCTTTGCTCTCATCGGAGATTAGAGACACCTTCTCTAAGTAGCGATTCTTCATTAATCACGGTTTCTACCACCAATTTCTCTATCTATTGTTGTTGCTATTCGAAATCGGAATAAAACTGAGGGTTTTGTGGTTGTTTGTTGAGATTTGTGATTTTTGTCAGTAAATAAAGATAGAGAAGAAAAGAAGAATAGAAACAAAGAAGACTAGTAAGTATTCATATATTAAATTCGTTGTCCTAACTCTCGTCTTGCCTTGTTATTAGTAATTTGTTTTGTTACAAAAGATTTATGTCTTTTCCTTTTTGTTGGGGATTTTGTGCTCTTTTAAATAAATTTGGGTAAGAATGAAGGATGGATAAAACGAGAAAGATAAGAAATAAACTTAATAATAACAAGAGAGAGAGAATTTCAAATTGAGTAAGATGAAGAAATGGAGAAAAAGATGAAAAAATGGAGAAGAAACGTGTAATATAAAGAAAAAAGAGGAGAAAATATAAATTTTAAAAAAAGGGGCTAATTAGCTGTTAGTTGCTATCAGGTTTTAATGGTTATTGTCACCCTTCACACGCTCTTAGGCGATTTACTTCACATAATATGCCGCATACTCGACGGGGGATCGGAGAATGGGGAGGGGGGTTATTATAAAGGAAATATAGTTTAGGGGGATTGGAAGGACATGCGATAATTTAGGTAGGAAACCGACAAATATTATATAGATTAGACGGATTTGAAGGTATTAACTTAATATAAAAGCATGGAAAGAAAAAAAAAAAAACAATTAGCATCAGGATTCTATGTATCTCTTCATTCAAATGCTCTGTGATAAGTGGGATGAGGTGATCTTAAGAATTTAACTTTCTACACCGCCCACTCTTCCCCTTCTGCTCCGATTAATCTTGAGGGTAGTCTTCGTTGGATAGATGATAGGTTTTCTCTTTGATATTCTTAGATAGCGATTGGCCATAAATTTTTAAATTTATTTTAAAAAATTTGGTTTGGGTGAAGTTTGGTTTGAAGATGAAAATGTGTTTGGACATCAGTTTTCAAAACATATTTACCAAATTTATTTTGGAAAAATATGAAACATGACTTATACCCACAAATTCTAAAAACTATCACAAATACCCAACAGTACCATTATCAATAACATTCATTATATTATCACAAATCATAGTCCTGAACATAAATAAATTTGGTACAAAATTATCATTTTTATAATGAAATACATGATACAATATCAGATGACCGAGAAGACGAAACAACATTGTTACAAAATAATAAATGGTGGGCTCTTTTATAAAATACAAATGCTTGGGGCAATTTTTATAAAATATAATAGTGATATTTTGGCCCTGGGATTTAGGGTTTGGGACTTTGCCAAAATATAAGCAAAATCTATGGTCAAATATGTATTTGCCAAATAAAACCCAAATTTATTTTGGCAAAATTTATGACTAAACGGGGCCTTAATATTGGAAGAGGGAATATTATTTTTAAGATGATCTTTAGTATGTAGCTTATTAGGTTCGGTACAATGCAGATGGTACTTCAACAAACAATTTGACAAAAGTTAAGGACACTAGGTCCTGAAGTTTGAATTTGAAGTTGAAAACTTAAGGAACACTAGGTCCTGAAGTTTGATTTTGAAGTTGAAAAGTTAAGGACACTAGGTCCTGACCAAGTGTCCTTAACTTTTCAACTTCAAATTCAAACTTCAGGACCTAGTGTCCTTAACTTTTTTAAACAATTTTCAAAACTATGATAGTATTTCCGTAACATTCAGAGGAACAACAAAAAAGTTAAGGACATTGTGTCCTTAACGTTTTCAACTTCAAATTCAAACTTCAGGACCTAGTGTCCTTAACTTTTTTAAACAATTTTCAAAACTATGATAGTATTTCCGTAACATTCAGAGGAACAACAAAAAAGTTAAGGACATTGTGTCCTTAACGTTTTCAACTTCAAATTCAAACTTCAGGACCTAGTGTCCTTAACTTTCCAATTTCAAAATCAAACTTCAAGACTTAGAGTCCTTAAGTTTTCAACTTGAAATTCAAAGTTAAGGACCAAGTGTCCTTAAGTTTTCAACTTGGTCCTTAACTTACAGTACCTCTTCTTAATTATACAAGGATTGCACTAGACTTGCAGGATGGAAACAATATGCATTATAGTTGCATTTAATGGTAGATGGACTGAAGACTATAAGTATCTTGATCATCAAACAAAGCTTGTTCTAGTACCTGAGGCAATCCAGATTGAAGATTTCACTAAACAGATCTTTGAAGTTATTGAATTGGATAAAGACAAGTTTGAAGCAATGATACGGCTTGATATAAACCTGGTAACAAGCAAGGGAATGCTTGTATCCAAAGATTTAGATCTTCAAACATGTATAGAGTTACTAAAGACTCATTCACTATTCAAGGGTTCTCGTTTCATTGTTGATATTTCAGAAAGAGATTTTGGATCAACAAGCACACTTGAAAATGTCAACAGAGAAACTGAACATGACAATCAAAACAAATGCCAAATGATAATGGAAATTTATATAGTTGAAGCACAACCAATAACTGAAGAGGTGCTTCAAACATTTGATTCCATTCAAGTTGAAGGACAAAGCATTCTAGAGATTGACAAAGAACAAGCTTTAGGTATTCAAGTCTTAGAGAGTGCACCGGTAATCCAAGAAGTTGCTGAAAAAACTTCTACTCAACCAACTAGACGAAGGTCTAATTTGAAACAAAAAGAATCCCCAATTACGATATTAAGAGAAAATGCTTCGTCGGATGAAATGAAAGTGGGATCAATATTTGACAAAAAGAAAAGTATAATTAACTGTTTTTCGAATATAGCAATTAAAGGACATTTTGAATTCAAGGTTGTTAGATCAAGCTCAACAAGATATTCGATGAAATGCAATGATGATAGGTGTGGGTGGTGTGTGCGTGCTTTCAGAATTAAAGATTCAACATTGTTGAAGATAGTAAAGATCGAGAAAAATCATGACTGCTCAGTTAACACTATGAAAGTTGATCAAAGGCATGCAACTTCAAAGTTGATTAGTGGTTACATTATTGACAATCTTCAATACCCAAGGTTTGAAGTTACACCAGCTTTTGTCATGGTAGAAATGCAAAAACTGCATGGACTAGACATTGGTTATCATAAGGCGTGGCGTGCTATTCAACATGCTTCTGCATTAATAAGAGGGACTCCTGAAGAGAATTATGAATTATTGTCTTCATACTTGTATATGATGAGAAGCAAAAATCGGGAACATATACTAACATAAAGATAGACGACAACAATAGGTAAACAATCAAAAAAGAGTTTATTAGTCTGTTTTATAAACGTTAACACATTCTGTCTTTAACCAGTTAAAAAGTTAAGGACGTGTTGTCCTTAACTTTGACTTTCAAGTTTAGAAGTTAAGGACAGGGAGTCCTTAACTTCCACTTACAGGTTTATAAGTTAAGGACGTGCAGTCCTTAACTTCGCCTTACATGTTTAAAAGTTAAGGACTGCCTGTCCTTAACTTCTGTTAACCTTCTTTTATACTGTATTTTCAGGTTTTTTTATATGTTTTATGCATATGGATCATCAGTAGCTGGTTGGAATTATTGTAGACCAGTGATTGCTGTTGATGCAACTTTTTTGAAGTCAGAATTTCGTGGTGTTTTAATGATTTCAGTTTCAAAGGATGCAAATAACCAAATTTTTCCACTAGCCTTTGGAATAGCAGAATATGAAAATAATAATTCCTATGAGTGGTACTTTAGTGAGATTCGCAATACAATTGGAAGACGTGAGAATTTGATTTTTTTATCAGACATGCATCAAGCTATTGCATATGCCATTGCAAAGGTATATCCTGAAAGCCACCATGGGATTTGTATCTATCACTTGGTACAAAATCTAAAGCGAAGGAAAGTGAAAAGTGAGGTCATAAAAAATTTTCAAAGTGCTACAAGAGTATACAGGCGCAAAGAATTTGATCTTTACATGTCAGATATAGAAAAAGTAGACAAGAAGACTTATGACTACTTGATGGAAGAACCACCGGAAAGGTGGGCACGTTCTTGTAGTCCAAGACGAAGATATGACATGCTCACAACAAACATAGTTGAGTCAATGAATTATGTCCTATTAGAAGCAAGGGAGCTGCCTATATTAAGAATGATGGATATCATCCAACTGAAGCTACAACGTTGGTTTTATGAAAGAAGAAATCAAGCAGAAGGAACTTTTTATGATGTTTCTTGTTGGGTAGAAGAGGAATTGAAGAAAAAGATAGATTTAGCATTTACTTTGAACGTACGTATTATGTTCTATGTTTAGGTTATTATTTTAATATAATTTAACATAATGTACTAACTTATATGTTTTCAACATTGAAGGTCTTCCATGTTGATTCATGGCGTTCTAGAGTTGAAGAAGAAGGAATTACTTTCTTGGTGGACTTAAACAAAAGAACATGTGATTGTTTTCAGTTTCAATTTGATGAATTACCATGCATACATGCAATTGCAGCTATCGAGAAGAGAAACGTGAAGAAGTCCAACTTTTGCTCGCACTGGTACTTAAAGGAATCATGGCTGAAAACATATGAAAGACAAATACATCCTGTAGGACATACTGATTCTTGGATAGTACCAGAGAGTGTAAAGGCACAAATTATTAAACCTCCAGATTTCAAAGTTCCACCAGGTAGAAGGCAGAAGAAAAGGAATATTCCAATTACCGAGTCATCAAAAATACCATTCAAATGTGGTCGTTGCAGAAGAATTGGTCATAATAGAATAGCTTGTATATATTCTCCGGCAGTTCATCCATTTTCTAAAAAGCATAGAGAAGACTAGATTTATTCAATCTTTTAAGCTTTTGCTTTGAATTGGATTCGTTTAGATTATTCTTATTTGAGCAGATGTCTGAATTTTCAAAATTTCTTTCCGCTTACAGGTTTAAAATTTAAGGATAGGAAGTCCTTAACTTTGACTTTCAAGTTTAAAAGTTAAGGACATGCAGTCCTTAACTTAAACTTTCAAGTCCTTAACTTTCACTTACACGTTTAAAAGTTAAGGACATGAAATCCTTAACATTGACTTTTAAATTTAAAATTTTTTGGACAGGAAGTCCTTAACTTCCACTTACAGGTTTAAAAGTTAAGGACAAAAAGTCCTTAACTTTGACTTTCAAGTTTAAAAGTTAAGGACGAGCAATCCTTAACTTCCACTTACAGGTTTAAAAGTTAAGGGCATGAAGTCCTTAACTTTGACTTTCAAGTTTAAAAGTTAAGGACAGGAAGTCCTTAACTTCCACTTACAGGTTTAAAAGTTAAGGACATGCAGTCCTTAACTTCCACTTACAGGTTTAAAAGTTAAGGACAAGAAGTCCTTAACTTTGAGTTCAAAGTTTAAAACTTAAGGACACTTGGTCTTTAACTTTGAATTTGAAAATAGACAAACAAATAAATTAAAAACATGATGCCTTCATATTACTCCTAAAATTGTAATTTTACATAGCTGTGACAAAAAATTATGCTATGCAAACAAAATAAAATTGCCTTTTGCAGAATTTACAAGAAATTTCAGAATTCATATGGATTCTTTACAAAAAATCAACTACAACTAAACTAAAGCTCCTTCGGACAGCAAGTTTCATTTTCACTATCATATTCGTCGCCAACATTTTCTGGTGGTGTATCATAACCAGAATTTCTTTTTCACTCTCCATGTGCCCAAAGATTTGCTGCAAGTTTTTTTCTATAGTCTTTTATGTCTTCAGGTTGGAATTTCTCCACATCCTTTCCCATCATCAGCAACTCCACATATTTGATTATGAATGCACCACAATCAGTCCTATACAAAATGTAAGATATGGAGTCAATTAAACAATAAACCTAAAGTACATATAAATTATATAACAAATAACAACACGTACGATCCAGTTTGGTGTGGTGATCTTTGCCACTGAATATCAAATTTGTTGAATGCATTTCCAAAAGACTTGTGATTTTTCTCAAACTGTGAGAACTTTAGCAAGTGGGGGATCACACGTGCATACATTTTAATTTGCTTCATTCCTGCCTCATATGGCTCACTATATATGGAATCATACACATCAATCTTTTTCTTATTCAAGTCCAATACCCCCAAAAGAAAATGTGTCACAACATTATATTCTTCTGAAGGAAGCTGACGTGGAAAAAAGATTTTGTCAACCTCTGTCCAAGCAATTCCACATCTACGATTTTCACCCCACACATATGGTGTCAGAACCAATTGATTCTCACCACACCAAAAGGCATCTGCAACATCTTCATTGAATTCCTTATATATCTCTATCATATAGTTATCAAACACTATATCTGTAGTTGTGCAACGAAAAGGATGGTCGCGAGGGTGGTAGCATTCTTTTTTTCTCAAATAATATAGGGCAATGTCAATATGCTTCATAAAAAAGCAAACAAATAAAACAAATCCATAAGTCATAAAATAATCAAAAAATAGTAAATTAAGAATAAAGAAAATAAATGCCTTGCGAATTATCAAACCTTATCATCAAGTACAAAGATACTATCTGAAAGCTCAAGGAAGAACATTTTGCTACTGATTTTTAGCTGATACAATTTGTATGGATTCTTCCTCACACTATTATCATCAGCATATATATCAGTTTGTCCCCTGAAAATTTCGAAAACATGAAAAATTAGAATTTAGACCTCATTTCCTAATTAAGGACAATAGGTCCTGAAGTTTGAGTTTCAAGTTGAAAACTTAAGGACACTAGGTCCTGAAGTTTGAGTTTCAAGTTGAAAAGTTAAGGACACTAGGTCCTGAACTTTGAGTTTCAAGTCGAAAAGTTAAGGACACATGGTCCTGAACTTTGAATTGCATGTTCAAAACTTGAGGACACATGATCCTGAAGTTTGATTTTCAAGTTGATAAGTTAAGGACACTTGATCCTTAAGTTTTAGTTTAAAGTAGAAAAGTTAAGGACACGTGGTCCTGAAGTTTGATTTTTAACTTAAAAAGTTAAGGACACTAGGTCCTGAAGTTTGATTTTCAGGTTGAAAACTTAAGGAGACATGGTCCTGAAGTTTGAGTTTCAAGTTAAGGACACAAATTTAAGCAATTAACAAATAATAAAATACATTAAGGGACTTACGATTTTTTGTGACCTTTCCTTTTCTCCTTGCTCAACCACGCAATGAATTTCTTCAATAATTTTGTATCATCTTTGGCATAATGAAAAATACATGTACGAGTATATTTTGATTTTATCCAGCCTGAATTGTTGAGAGTATTTTCATTCTGTGCCATCGATTTTGCTTTTTTTCTTTCATGCTCAAAAGGAGATTTCAACTGCCAACTAAGCATTTTATTCCTTTTGCCTCGACCAAGCTCTTCTTCAACATTTCCTTCAACCTCCATCGGCAAACCCTCATCAATGCTCATTTGTGTACTTGGAGATGTAAGAGTAAGAATAGAAAATGATGTACCATCATAACCAATACTATTATCTCTCTTCCTTTTCCTAGTGTATTGGTTAACAACTTCATCTTTGTTTTGCTCTGCAGACAAAACTATATATACGTTAGTTTGTTGCAAGTTGTTAGCAGTTTCAATTATGAATATAATATTTACGACACAATCAATACCTGTCTCGTTCACACTACCTTTTTGTATTTTTTCAACAGATGATTGAGATGATACATTGGTTGCATTTTTTTTATCTTCCAACTGCACATTTTCTTTATCTTGCAACTATTCTCCATGTTCTTCAATTGCAAGTTCACAAGATTCTACAAAATATTCAAAAAAGCTAACATAATTAGTACTTCTTATGTATAAAATTAAAAAAAATTACTGTCTAACCTTTTGCAACTGTCAAGATGATCCCAGTTAAATCATTATTTTCATTAGCATTTTCTTCACTTTCAATATTGTCGGGAAAAGAGCGAGGTGTAGAGAGATCACATGTTCCAATCTCACCTTATGCTTGTTCCTTGGGTATTTTCAAAATCTTGAGATTGTACTCCAGTTCTCTCTTGATACTCCACTCCATCTTCCTCCTTTGCAACTTCAAAAGAATCTATAACATTTACAATTAATATCCATTCTAATAATTACTAAAACTAACATTCAACAAAACATGAAAATTCCATCTAACCTTGATTGGCAGAATTTTCAAATCCAAACTTCTCTCTATATGTTAGAGGTGTAGACATATCATATGTTCCTTCAAAACATTTGCATACAATCTCACTTACACTTGCTCCCAGTGGACTTTCTATATCCTGAGATTACACTACACATTTACAGATTTTCTCTATTACTCCCGTCTCTTTTGGATTTTTCTGCTCTTGAACTTTCACTCCATCAATAGATTCTACATATATTTGTAACACAAAAAAGTTTATATGTGTTACGCTATTGAATATAAATTTCAATACAAAAATTCGTAATCTATATCTAACATTTCCCAATTTGAGTGCCAATATCAGTTTCAGCATCTAGATGTGCATCTCTATAATCGCTTTCTTACTGAACTTTTGCATGCACATCCGTATCATAACGTTCACCACCACCTGCATTTTTGTTAATTGTTACAGTAGGTTCTGTACCATCATCATGATCATCTTTATTAATTGGAACACTAGGTTCTCTCTCTATGTTCCGTTCATCAGCTTTCACAAAGATCTTCAACAAAGTATCAATCTTTGATCCTAGACTTCTCTTTAAATCCTGTGAAAAAAACTAAATTAGAAACTTAAGGGCAGACAATCCTTAAGTTTGAATTACAAGTTAGAAAGTTGAGGACACTTGGTCCTTAACTTTGAATTCGAAGTTAAAAAGTTAAGGACAATAGGTCCTTAACTTTTAATTGGTGTCCTTAACTTTAAACTAACTGAAATTAATGATATTACCTTCATATCATTTTCAATCTTTTTTTCTGCCACAGATATCTTCTGATTTATTTTAGTAACTTCAGCCTGCAGATCCTTTTTAAACTGCTATGATAATCTCTGAATCAAAAACCATAAAAACAAAAAAGTCTCTTAAGCAAAAAACAATCAAATAAAAAACTAATGCTATTAAAAGACAGAAAACTTACTTTAACAATTTCCTTAAGAATGGCTTCATCAAATTGTGTGGAAGAAGGCATTGAGCTTTGATCTTGAGAAAATGGCTCATGCACAGTAACATGCTCTGAATCTTGTTCACAAGCAATAAATGGTGCCACCTCAATCAATTTATACAACTATTATATAAGAAAAAGAACACATAAGTTTAACTAAAAAACATAAACAAAAAAAAAGAGTAATCAGATTAACTTACACTTTCATTATGGAAATATCTTTTACACAGAAAATCATATTGTGGAGATTTCATGTCTGAATAACATAACATCCGAGGATAACCACATTCTCGAAAGTTAACAAATTGTTTTTCTTGGAAAATTGGCAACATTTCCATAATCCAAACACAAAAAGCAAAAGGAAAGCCAAGTAGAGTGTAGCTATCCTTGTCTTTATCTTTGTCTTTCTCTTTCTCATTCTCATTCTCATTGGGCTTCAAAGAACTCTTCAATGATTTTAATAATATTTCATAACATAGAGTGCCCCAATTGAATGAAGAGCATAGTAGATCATCATCTACAATTTTCATTAACTTCCCAGACACGTTCCTACTCTTCCGCTTACCCAACAAAACAGATTCAACAAAATATATGGTTGCTAACTTAACAGCATCATCATCACTGCCTTCAAATGCCGAAGTTGTACCATTTGGATGACTAGAAATAAAATCATGCAAATCACCTAACTCAATACGATCCTTGCCAGGGAAATAGAATTTCAAAAGCCTATTTTCTTTTTCATCCAAACTTTTAATATCCATTGTAGAAGAACAGTTCAAACCAGTGATTATATTAAATGCTACCCGTGTAAAACTAAGTTCATGGTCAAAAACCTTGAACTTCATCGAATTAGTGTCATTACTTACAATTTCATAAAGTAATAAACAATGAATAAGTTTACCAGAAAATTTCACACTTTGTAACCTGAAAAAGTTCCCGAAAATATCATCCTTTAATTTCTTCCACTGTCAGTTTGACAAAAAGCTTTTTATCATTTCCTTATATTGTAGATCTCTTTTCCAATAGATCATGTGGTTTCGCCAAACATTAAACTCGAACAAACGATCTCCTTCCATTATAACACTACAAAGAAGGAAAAAGAACATAAAATATTTGAACAAGGAGTCCTTAGCTTAAAGTTTCAAGTTAAATAGTTAAGGACAATAGGTCCTTAACTTTAAGTTTAAAGTTTAAAAGTTAAGGACAATAGGTCCTGAACTTCAACTTTCAAGTTTAAAAGTTCAGGACAGCAGGTCCTAAACTTCAAGTTTCAAGTTAAAAAGTTAAGGACATTTAGTCCTAAACTTCAACTTTCAAGTTAGAAAGTGCAGGACAAACAATCCTTAGCTTAAAGTTTCAAGTTAAATAGTTAAGGACAATATGTCATTTGTCCTTAAGTTTGAATTTGAAGTTGAAAAGTTAAGGACACTAGGTCCTGAAGTTTGAATTTGAAGTTGAAAAGTTAAGGACACTAGGTCCTGAAGTTTGAATTTGAAGTTGAAAAGTTAAGGGCATTAAATCCTGAAGTTTGAAAACTTCAGGACAAGCAGTCCTTAACTTCAATTTCAAGTTTAAAAGTTCAGGACAGCAGGTCCTAAACTTCAAGTTTCAACTTAAAACGTTAAGGACAAACAGTCCTAAACTTCAAGTTGCAAGTTAAAAAGTTAAGGACAATAGGTCCTTAACTTATAGTTTTCAGTCCTTAAGTTTGACATCAAACTCCAAAAGTAAAAAACACTTAGTCCTTAACTTTTATGAACACATTTAACTAAAAATTCATAAACACAGTTAGCTTATGAATTCAAACCACTATTTTCATGAAATATCCTTACATAACTAAAAATCCGATCCTTATTCGACACTAAAATCAACTTATAATCGTTATTTTCGAAATTTCAAACATACTTCATGCCACACACAACATTGATCTCGATTAAACAAATACAAAAACAAGTATCGTTCAATTTTTCCAGTATCGTTTTTGCAACCGAGTTCTCTCTTACCAGTATCAAGGAAGTTTAAAAGCGAAAAAAAAAATCAAATAAAAAACATGCAACTGAGTTCGATAATTACCAGTATCGTTCAAAGAAGAGAAGATGACGAAGGAAAAGAAACTGACGAAGGAACACAAACAATCTATTCTCAGAAAAAGTTTGCCTCACAATTTTCCCGCATATAAGAAGGGCAAAACAGTCTTTTCAAACTATTTTTAATAGAGTAGTAGCTATTTTTGCTCAGCATTAGAATTGGTGGATAAAAAATAAACACCACCTTTATTAGTGGCTACCACACGCAAAATTTACGAAATATGCATAATATAAACGGTTCAATAAGACCAAGATTAAATAGTCCTTGACAAACAAATTCACTCCTAATGATACATATGAAGGCAGTATACGATATACTTTTCTTACTACTTATTAGAAAAAAGCCGTATTGCTATTACTCTACATAAGTGCTTGAAACTGATCAAATTTGTTCTACTATTTAAAATGCAGGTTCCTCGAAAACTAAAAAGTCCGTGGCCCAGGTGAAAACTACTCCCAGCAGGCCCAAATAAACATCAAATGGACCCAAACGGTTTCAGCTTCTCTTCACCGTTCAGTTTCTCCGACGAAATCAAATTGTGAGTTTCTACATCATACTCTTTACAAAATTTTACCTTTTTTTTTTTTTTTTTTTTTTTTTTATC
>ML288827.1:95044-298346 GCA_005239495.1 Nicotiana undulata
TTTTTTTTTTTTTTTTTTTTTTTTACAATAATCTCCAATTTTAGAGAAAAAAAATTCTTATTAAATTGGATTATAGTTTTTTCTTCCATATTTCATTGTGATTATTACTGGTTAAATATATCTTGAAATTGTGATGTTACACTAAATTACATTTGAGCAGTAGAAATTCAATGTTTAATAGTTATTATAATTTATACCCATATGTTAATTGCATTTGAGCAGTAAAAACTCAATCTTTAATTGTTATTATAATTTATACCATATGTTAATTGCTTTTAAGCTGTAAAAGTTCAATCTTTGATAGTTATTCTAAAATGTACCAAATGTTAATTGCATTTGAGCAGTAAAATTTCAATCTTTAATAGTTATTATTTTATTTATCAAATGTTAATTGCAATTGAGCAGTAAAAATTTAATCTTTAATAGTTATCCTAATATATACCTTGCATTTGAGCAGTAAAAATTCAATCTTTAATAGTTATTCTAATATATTTCATATATTTCCCCGGACCCCGCGCATAGCGGGAGCTTAGTGCACCGGGCTGTCCTTTTTTCAATTGCAGTGTTCTTAAATGAATCTTGAAAATCACCAAATGGTGGAGAAGAGATTAGTTTTTGTGACTGTAGGAACAACTTGTTTTGATGCATTAGTAAGAGCAGTTGATACAGCAGAAGTTAAGGATGAATTATTCAAGAAAGGTTCACTGATATTTTGATTCAAATGGGGCGTGGATCGTACATTCCCACAAAGGTAATTTGATATTTCTTCGCATATATGTTTTTCTCTAAATACATTTGTGGTAAAAGTTTCATCTTTTCAGTTTCTGCTCTAGTTTTAAATCCCAAAAAGTTGTCTCCTGTCTCCTTGATTTTAGCAAAAAAGAGAGGAAAAAAAAAATACTAACAAACTTGAGTTGGCTAGTTAAGTGAAAGAACTACTCCCTCCCATTTTAATTTATGTGATATAGTTTGACAGTAGAGGAAATGAGGATGTTGAGATGGATGTGTGGGCATACCAGGAGAGATAAGATTAGAACGAGTATATTAGGGACAAGGTGGGTGTGGCTCCTATAGAAGATAAGTTGTGGAAATTGAGGCTGAGATGATTCGGGCATACGAAGAGGAGAGACCCTGATGCCCTGGTTAGGAGGTGTGAGTGGTTGACCATGGTGGTTCAGAGAGGGGTAGAGGGATGCCTAAGAAGTACTAGGGTGAAGTGATTAGGCAGGACGTGGCGCTACTTCAGCTTATCGAGGGCAAGTGTGGAGGTCGAGAATTAGGGTTGTGGGTTGACAGTCAGTCTAAAGTTTCGTCTAGGCATCCCAATAGTATTAGTACTAGTCTTATATTTTGCTATGCCTAGCTCCTTGCTATTTCACATTGTGTCATTATTTCCAGGAAGACTGAATCTATTTTTATAGTGTCATATTCTTAGATATTTGTTGTTGCGCGTATCTCCATTTGTGCCCATGTCTAATTACCTTGTTGTTGCTACCGTCTGTTTATTGCTTCATTTTCACTTTTTTGAGCCGATGGTTTTTCGGAAACAACTTCTCTATCTTCATTAGATAGGGGTAAGGTCTGCGTACACTTTACCTTCCCCAGACCCCATTTATGGGATTTCACTGGATTCTTGTTGTTGTTGTTGTGATATAGTTTGACAAGGCACAGAGATTTAAGAAAAAAGAAAAGACCTTTGAAGCTTGCTGGACAAGCTCCGATGGCTTTCTTCATGTGGTGTGACACGTCTATCTTTGACACTCATCAATCAGCTAAAAGACGTGGTCTTAAACATGCCATGAGATTTTTGTGGCTATAAAACCATGTTATCAAGGGTAAAATGAGAAATTTAAAGTTAAATGGTTTCCAAGTATAAAAAGGTTTCATTCTTGTTAGAACGGACTAATAAGAAAGTAGTGTCGCGTGAAATGGAACGGAGGAGTATGAGTTAGTGATAGTTGAGAATGATGCAGAATCACTGGTTTTACCAAGATTATGGAAATAATCTCTGTTTGTTTTTCTTTTTTTCTTGCTGCGAAGAAAGTTTAGGGTTCTTCTCAGATGCAAGACCGAGATTGGACCAAGGACAATGATATGTTTTTTAAATGGTAATATGGATCTTCTTATAAAAGGAAAGCGAAACTCATCTTGAAAATTCTGAGCTACGGGATCTTAGCTCTGTCCAACAATAAGTTTTGCACATCACAGCAGAAGAAGTTATATGTGTTCAAATTGTGTTTTCGTTTTGGGAAGGTACGCCTGCTCTGCAAATTGAAGGTTCTGGTGAAGAATTTCTGTTCGGATATGCTAGGATATGTAGCTTTAATCTGTGTAGTCACTGAAAATGGATTTAGTGAAATTAAGTATTTGAGAAGTTGAGATCATACATGTGGTTACCGAGTTTCAACTTTCTCTATGAAGGACAATACAAAGGAGAGATTGGGAAGTGTGACGTGGCATTACATTTGGGTTCTTTTGGGTGCTAGCATTTTATTAAACTTAAGGACCATATTGTTTGATGTTTGGATTTGAACTGATTGGCTGCAAGTAATTAGGTAAATACCCGTATAATATGTGCTTGTTGGCTTCATGCTGTTTATCACTTCGATTGTGATGGCCAAAGTTTCCTTTCCAATGGACTGGCTTTTTTTGTTAAGCTTTATTTCATCTTACACGAAATCTCTTTTGAGCCTTCTACTGAACTCCTGCACACACTCACTCGATCGCTCACATATAACTAACTACCTTTGCAAAATTTACTCAATCACTCGACCATTCGTTTGCCTGCTAAATTCTCATTTGTCTCTGGTCTTTTATATCTTGCTGTAATTTTTCCAGTCGACTGCTGATAATGGTTCCTCAGCTCTGGACTACTTCACATTTTCATCAAGCATAGCTGACTACTTGAAGTCAGCATCACTTGTTATCAGCCACGCAGGTAATTCATGGTTGACGACAAATGTAGCTTTATACATTTAGTATATTTCTTTGGTACTTTCACCTGTCTTTGGCTTTCACAGTCTCCTTTACTTTTCTTCGTCTCCTCCCCCCTCTAACCGGATCACAGCAGTTAGCCTTTTGGATATCATTGTTGGATTGAAGTAGCTATATATTTGTTCTGGTTATGGAAATTAGTTCATATATAGATCCAGATTATAGTTGTAGCATATTCAGAAAAAAGGACATGTGAATTGCAGATGGGAAAACCTAGAGTTAGCTATGTTGCAATGCTCGTGCAGTGTTATCAAAGGCGCTCATAAAGCGCGCTTAAGCCCTGAAGCGAGGTGCAAAACATGTTGAGCGCTTCGCCTCGCTTTTCCTTGCCAACGAGCGTAATCCTGGGCAGGTGACACTAAACAATTGATATTTCACTTTATCTTAATCTATTTCACTTTCTTTCTCCATATATTTTGTTATTCATGCTTAACATTATTAGTATTAGACTATAGATATATAATTGTATTTTTTCTCCATTTGCGTCTTTCTTCATTTAAACCCACACTTTATCTGCACTTAAAGCCCTAACGAACCTTAAAGCTTTTTTGCGCTTTTCGCCTTTGATAACACCGTGGTCATGATGACTTACGTAGAAACATAGGGGGAGTCAAGTTGGAAACGACTCTGTTTCCCTTAAGATGTTATCTCATGATGGGATATAACGTCAACCTCTGCTCAGTTCTCTGCTTGCAAATGTTTATGGCTGCTACTGGCCTCAGAAGTCATATGATTGGTGAAAAGTTCCTGCGTTTTATGCAGCATGTTCAGAAGATAGGGTAATAGCCGTATTTCTGGTCATTATAAGACTTCAAAACGTGCACATGCATGCTTCGAGAATTTTAGATCACATGGACACTGCAGAAAATAGATTAAAAAGCTAAGGCTATGTAGTCACACATTCGATGTGCTGCAGGTTCAGGGAGCATATTTGAGACATTACGGCTGGGCAAACCGTTAATAGTGGTTGTCAATGAGGATCTAATGGACAACCATCAAAGCGAACTCGCAGAAGAACTGGCTGAAAGAAAGCATTTGTATTGTGCTCGTCCACAAACGTTATACAAGACTATCTCGGATATGGATCCGGGGTCTCTCGTTCCATATCAACCAGGTGATGCAAAACCAGTTGCTAAACTTATTAATAGATATCTTGGTTTCCCAGATGATTAATGGGAAATGATTGTTCTGTGTATTTGACATGAACTGAAGTTCAATTGTATGTAATTTAAATGGCCTAATTTTTTATCTTCAAATATTCAGGTTTCTGTCAAGTTTTGAAATGTGCTATTAACATAAGATTTACACTTAATCATTGTTAGTTGTATGTATCTTTATTAGTCACTAGTGCTTTGACCTTATGGTAAGAGCGCAATCAGAGGCGGACCCAGGATTCGAGCATGACGGGCACCACTGAATATACTAATCACCAGCGATAAAATTCGGGGTGCAACTCTTTGAAACTTAATGATTATGATGACTTATCATCCAAGTATTAACAAAAAAAAGTTTTAAAGAAAAAGAAAGCACTAAAAGGAGAGAGAGGGAGTTCTTCGCAAAAGGGCGTTCAAATTTAAAATTATCAAAGATTTACTAAAGAAATTAAGATTAAGAGTATGTTAATACTAAAAGAACTGAAGAAGAGTCTCAAACTATTAGTTTTCATTGCCAATTTAGAGTGATCGTTAAAGAAATTGTGGCAGAAGATTTGTATTTTTCTATTTGTGGCGCGATAAGTTGCAATTTGAGACCTTCAATTTTAAGGAAGAAATTTGCAAAAAAGAATAAAATTAATTAAGTTGACTATTTTGTATTAGTACTAATCTATAATTAAATTTTAAAAAAGAAGAAGGTAAAAGTAAAAAATAAAGTAATTTGCTATTAAATAAAAATTACATTGTATTCAAAGAACTAAAATAAAAAAAGGAGAAAAGACTAAGGAAAGCTTCAGGTGGTTTCGAACCTACATCACCACACCATAGGAGAGAATTTAAGTGCCCAAAGTAACCACTTCTTCCGTCCATCACTTTGTAGATGGGGGCACCATTAAAACATTTAATGGGTCCCGTATATAAACAGATATATAATATGTATATACATAATTTTTGCCGAAGCTAACACGTAGGTCCACCCTGAGCGCAATGCCGTGCTAGTCTAGCAACGTTTTTCAGCAGCAGTCCACGATCTACTTAAAAGACATTGTAATATCGACGATGCTCATGCTCTTCAAGTGCAATGTTCTGTTTCTGCTCATATATTCGAAGATAATAAGAAGCTAGAATTCCATGTTTGCCTTTTGACTACTGTTATACTGTTTACAGAGTGCAGGTTTTGGTCCATGCAAGCGTTTACTTCCCTCATAAACCTTAAAAGTTCATTCATGTACGGGTCATTCTCGTTGTTGAGACCGCATCTACTCACCCAGCTCCGTTGGAGCCAACTTCACCTTTGGGAGTGTCGTTGTCGACTCTCTACGTTGTTTGGTTTGCGGAAACACCGGGAGGAATTGGATCTCGTCTGTTTGCATTATTCAAAGCCCCCGATAGCGCCTGCTTCAGCTCCGTCATAACATTATCCTGCTGTGAACACCCAATTTTTGCATTGAATGGAAATTACTCCTAAAAATAATCAAAAATAACTTTTAATGAATTTTAGGAACTTTTCTTTATTTAGTTGCATTTCATGCATGTTTAATACTTTAAAATCATAAAAATTGTCACATTTTTTATTTCATGTAACCTTAGGTTTAATTCGCATTTTATAAACTAATTATTCTTTAATTGATAGATTAATATATAAAAGTCACAAAAAATATACATTAGCTTAATCAATTAGTTTATTTAATTAGTTAAAATGTTAATTAGGTCGTTTTGATAAAAGGAATTTAATTAGTAGTAAGATGACCATTTTTTAAAAATAAAATCTGCCCTTATTTTAAATTGGCCTAATTTCAGGGCCCAAAATCTCAGGCCCAACCAAATTCCCTACATTACAACCCTAATACCCTCTTCTATATAATGAACACCTAATCTCCTTAAAGAAGGAGGGAGACCCGTCAGCCGTTTCCCTGGCCCCTTCAGATCTCCATCATCCTTTTCTTCTCAAAAAAATTAAAAAGAGACACTGAGCACAAAGAAAAAAAAAATAAAGGCTCCAATTCCTAAATTCCTAAAGAAACGAAAAAAAAAGAGAGGGGAATGGGAAAAGGGACCAGACAAAGAACGACCACCCCTCTAATTTTCCGATCAACGACTCCCCCTCCCATTTTTATTTCATCTTCTCCGTCAATCGCCGTGAAAACGCTATGAAAGCTGGCCAAAACCAGCAGTATAACCTCCTCCTAAACGCAGCTTAAAACAGCCCCTCAACTCCGGCAAAAACAGCTCAAAGCGACCACCTTCCACCCCATTTTTGACGGCAGGAACTCAGATGAAGAACACCATGTAAACCATCTGTAAATCACTCTTATACCTGCCGAAAAACACCATGAAAAGCAACTCCAAAATAACTCTAGCAGTTGAGGTTCAGCTATGGTCGTTCGAGGTTGCCGTTCGAGTTTCCGGTCGAAGGCGTTCGAGCTTTTTGTTGTTCGCCGTGCAAGTTGTGTCGGTTTAACTCTGCTGTAAATCTCATTCAAGTTATGAAAAATCGTTACTCGGTAGAGGTGCACTTCTCACCTTACTCTCTCAAAAATTCTTTCGCATTTTTTTTATATATTTGTTAAGTTGAACGAGATATGACTGTTTTCTTTGTCTATATGCTTGTTTTCAAATCCGGGAAGTTAATTCATTTATTGACTTCTCTTATGTTTCGCAATGTTGTTTGAAAATTGTTCTTTGAATCATTTTGTTAGATTAATGACTGCAATGACGTGAGTATACTATTATTAGTTTATTTTTATTTTTTTAAAGTTGAAGAAGTTATGATTTATAATTGATTTGGGGTTATTGTAGATGAAACTATTTCAATAAAGTGGTTTAGGAAATGTAACCTTTATATAGGCGCTATAATGAACTATCGTGATTGTGTACACGTACGCGGGATATGATTTCCAACACACCAAACTAGACAAGTATACGTACGCGTAACCCGTCTTAAAATAATTCTTCAAAAAAACAAATAAATAATAGTTTGCCTCAAATAAGCAATTAAATCATCGTGACCATAGTCATGATTACATAATCTACAATCGGGTTTGCAACTCATGCTACCCGACCACAACTTCAAACAATATTTAAAATATGTCGTAAATTGCGGGTGCATTTCATGTGGCGCAATTACGACCTGTCCAAAAACAAACAAGTGCACGCCATCGTGACTTGTTCGAAAATACTTCCATAAATAATAAAAGCGGTCAAAAGGTTTAAAAATGCACAATAAGTGTAAAACACGTGATTAATTGGATAATTACGCCAAATATTAATAGTTAAGCGACCGTGCTAGAACCACGGAATTCGGGAGTGCCTAACACCTTCTCCCGGGTTAACAGAATTCCTTACCCGGATTTCTGGTTCGCAGACATTTTAAAGAGAGTCAAAAATTTCCTCGATTTGGGATTTTAATAAATAAATGGTGCCCCGAAACACCGTAAAAAATTCGGGTGGCGACTCTGAATTTGAATAAATAATCCCATTTCGATATTGTCACTTTAATTGGAAAACTCCCTTGTGCCCCTTCGGGAAAAAGGAGGTGTGACAGCTCTGGCGACTCTGCTGGGGATATGATCAAACCCAGAACTTATGGTTCAGGGTTCAAGAATTCGAGCTTATATAACTGTTATATTTTGGCTTTCATTATCTGATTTTACGTGTTTAAACCTAATGTGCTAATTGCCGCATTTACCGCTTTGATATTATGTGAACTGTATATAAATTGTGCCGAAACCCTATTCTCTCTGAGTCTTCTAAATCATCTGGGAAGTGTGCACTTCGTGTGACTTCTTTTCTGTTAGAGTCATCCCAATTTTAGAACGAGGTACGGACAAGTTGCAAAGCCGGTGAAGCTTCTGTATTCCCGGTACGCTGCCCCGACCTCGGCTCGAGCTGTCCGCTCGGGTAAGCCTTGTTTAGAACAAAACCCCAGGATTTAAACCTAGTATAACATAGCCTCATGCCGGATCCCTAGTAGGAACGATTATTTGCATCACGTGCATTTGACTTAGGGGACTCAACACAGGGGTTGGGTCCGTCTAGGACAGGTGAACCCGAAATAAAAGACCATCCTGATGCATCTTACCTGCTATGTGTACAATATTTTGTTTTGGCTTGTTTGTTGACCGAATAAGGAAAAATAGAAAGAAAAAAACAAGAGTGGATATGATAGAAAACTTACCCGATTTTTTAAAAAATTCCGATACTTGAAAATGTCATGAAACTCTGCCAAAATATTTTGAAAGATAGAGAAAGANCCTGCCGCATGAGATGGCCTAGAATGATCTCCTGTTGCTCTTGCAGGACCCTCACACATCCACGACATGCTCCTCATTAGCATCATCAAGGGTTGTCTCCAGGGTACTACTTCCTTTCATGCACCGGCATGGCGTTCCGTCATAACCTTATCCTGCCGCATGAGATGGCATAGAATGATCTCGACCCTCACCGCATCCACGCCATGCTCCTCATTAGCATTATCGAGGGTTGTCTCCAGGGTACTGCCTTTCATGCACCGACATGGCGTCATTCCCCTCATTGCAGGTGTCACTGATTTAATCCTCAAAATGAGGTTGATCTCCTCGAATTTCAGGGTTGTGCGTGTTGTTAACAGTGTTGTAAGTCATTTTCTGTGATTTTTCAAAGACAAAATAATCAAATCACGTTAGTAAGAAAGTCAAGGATCAATTTAATTTCACGTCTATCTAGGCCCCACGGCGGATGCCAAACTGTTTACCCGTAAAACGGTACAGTTGAATGTATACGTGATTTCTAGACAAGTGAACTAATTTGATCCAGAAATAATGCAATAATTGAAAAATGTACAATACTTAGCCTTAAAATGTAGATGAAACAACAAAGATGACAGTTCCGGGAACAAGGTTTCTAAGCACAACAACGATGAGATCAAAAGCGGGAAAGTAAGATTGTATTAAGCTTTGTATATAATGTAGTGTAAGTTTAGCCAGAAAATTCGCCCATTTTACAATGATAACTGAGCTCACTATTTATAGTTGTGTCTAGAGAAGGAGATCCTACGATCGTGCCCTCCTTTAATGTCAACTATGGGTCACTGATGAAGATGTAACGATGAACATAAATGCCAAATTCTCTATAACGGGTCATCGCTCTTAATGCTGCAGATTCCTTATTAAATGCTACTGGGCGGACAATATTTAATACACATTTAAGAATGTTATCCTTTCAAGTGACAAGCAGAATGACTGCGTTCGATCTTCGCTCATCTCCGTCTTGGATTCCACGTGTCTTTCCTTTAGATGACCACGCGTCACATCATATTTCACCCTATACAATGTTGTATGATATCAAGGGGATCACGAGATTTCCTGTTGGTCAATTTCCTATGCAATATTTGGGGTGTCCTATTTATGTGGGAAGAAAGAAGATAGTATACTTCAACAACAGGGTGGCCAAAGTGGCTAATAGAATACCCTGCGCTGCCCCATTGCCATCCTTAACTAAAGAAGTGTGGTTATATGTTTCCTTCTAAGTGTTGTTGCTGTAATAACAAACTTTTTTAGAACAGGTCCGAGTCAAATAGCAATGATTCGAAACACTTCTTTTTACACTATTTTGGAAACTCATGGACTCACACACTTATTTAGTTGTAGTCAAATTGTTAGGCAGGTATGGACTTATTTCAGCAAAACTTGTGGCATTGGCCTTACACTTGGGCAGTTAAGACAAATTTTCATGAGATGGTTGGTTAAGCAAGGCTAGAAATGAGGTTCAATCTATGCTTCCAAATTTCAAATTCAGGCCAAGAAGAAATCACTACACTATCAATGATGCTATTACATAATAGATCAATAGGTGGGGTCATATGTACCTATTTACTTTTGGGACCCGTTTGGTCATGAATTTTGCCAAAATAAATTTGCGATTTATTTGGCAAACTCATGTTTGGCCATAAATTTTGTCCACATTTTCGCAAAATCCCAAATCCCAAACTTCAAATTCGAAAATCATCCCAATTGCTATTTTGGGCCAAAATCCCAAAACTTGAAATTTTTATACATGTTTTTCCAAAATAAAGTTGAGAAATATGTTTTGAAAACTTATGTCCAAACACATTTTCATCTTCGAACCAAACTTCACCCAAATCAAAATTTTCAAAATAAATTTGAAAATCTATGGCCAAACGCTAGCTTAGTATCAAACTGTAAGGAAGAGTGTTCCATTCTCAGATTCATCTCTTTTGAACATCTCTACACTAGGTTGGTGCATACCAATCTACACTATGTTTATGAAGCAAATGTTTATGTCCTCTTTCATGTAATTATTATTTTTCTTATATACAGGTGGGACTCCACAATTAGTATGATGGACCTTTTTCAATGGATTTAGTTCAAATTTATTGAAAATATATAGATGAGTCAGTATACAAAATTTGAAGAAGATTGGAGGTGATTTGATATCAAAATTCATAATTAAAATCGGAGTTCAAAATAATTCTTCTGCGGATTTGACCTTTTTCTAATTGAATAATATTTGGTAACATATGGCTAATATTAATAATATTTGAATTGACCAATTTTAATAATAAACTACTAAAAAATGGACATAATTGATAGTTTCTCTTTATTTTAAGGGTTTGGGAACTATATCATATTTTAACAAAAAAGGTCGAATAATATCCTTAAACTATTGGATATAACTCAATTTTATCCTCCGTTAGCAAACTAGACCTATAATATTTTTATTTTAACGGTTGTCCACCTAAACCTGGTCAAAGATATTAATTAGTTGACATGACATACGTCTACAATCCACAAGTATACCTCTCTTAAACCTGCTCCAATAACCTATAAAACAAATAAAAGATTAAAAAACTAAAAGGCCTGCAAAAAAACTCCAAAACCTCATTCTTCAAACACTAAACGCTCTCTCCCCTCTCTACGGCGACATGTTGTACAATAGGCTGCCATGGATGCGCTGCCCTCTCCCCTGCTTCAAGCTGTGGGAGAGACGAGCCATATCCATAAAACCAGTATATCTCCGTCATTCAACACACATCTTCACCAAAATTCATACAATTCAACCATAGGAATCTCCAATTTTCTGCAAATCGGCACCGTCGTAAAACTGAATGGAAAGGGAGTATCAGCTATCCAATTGCACCAAAATCAGTGCAAATCGATTCCTAGTGATGTGGGGAACATAACCAAGACGTCATCTGGCCAGGGGATCATCAACTAGACTCTAAAGATCACAGCTTTACCTGAGACACAAGGTGCTCGACGAAATGACACAGTGTCTAACAACATCCAGCAATCTCCATGGAGTTGGGAAAGACAAAAGCAAACACAAATCCATCCATACAGTGTTTCCAACACTATATTAAAGATACCACACGAAAAGAAAAAGCTAATTGCTTTCGGCAGGGTCTCTACTAAACTTTATATATAGCATAAAACTATTGACAAAAGTGTAGATAAAGATGAAGGTAAAAGAAGACAAAGATGTAGGTAACGTACTTTGACAAAAAGCTACTATTACTTATTTAAGGGTTTGGGAACTATATCATATTTTTAAGGGCCGAGAATAGTTTCTACCTGATATAACACTAAAATCAGTATATTTTTATAATAATATACTATAACAACAACAACAATATACCCAGTATAGTCCTACATGTGGGGTTCGGAGAGATTAGTACACACAGATCTTACCCTGTGTGGTGAGACACGCTATTTTCTGATATAACAATATAGTTACTAAATTATATTTTGTCACATACCCCCTCTAATGGTGCAAGTACAATTCGGGCCAAATAAATTAGTCAACCTCTTATATAAAGAACAACGCTTAGCCCCTCTCTTCTAAAAGTCAACTATCATAGTTTAGGATCTAAAGAAGATTCAACTACAAGGGAGCTGCTCATTAATTCATCTTCTTTTTGGGATGTAATGTGCTTTCAAGCAAGTAAAACAGCTCCTTTATCAACTAACTAAGGTGGTTCATTTTCTTTTAAGCTAAATCAGTTGTGTTTTAATTTTCTTATTATTAGTATCTTTTCTTGTTATATGTTGTTTTCCCCTTGTTTCAATTTTCTTATTGTGTGCTATTTTGCTATTTGAAACAGCATGTCTGTCTCTATAAGGTAGGAGTAAGGTCTGCATACGCACTACTCTCCCTAGACTCCATTATGAGATTGCACTTGATTTGTTGTTGTTGTTGTTGTGCTATTTTGCTATTGCTATTGTTCTTGTCTTTATTATTTTCAACATGGCTTTTTCACTATATTTCTCTTGAGCCGAGGCTATCGTAAACATTTCTACCTCTGAATGTGTTTTATTTTCTAATTATTAGTATCCTTTCTTGTTATCTGCTGTTTCCCCCTTGTTTTGGATTTTCTTATTGTGCGCTATTTTGCTATTTGAAACAACCTCTCTATCTCTATAAGGCAGGGTTAAGGTCGGCGTACACATCACCCTCCCCAAACCACATTTATGAAAGTACCTTGAGTTTGTTGTTGTTGTTGTGCTATTTTGCTATTGCTATTGTTTTCGTATTTATTTTTTCAACATGGCTTCTTCACTATATTTCTCTTGAGCCGAGGGTCTATCGGAAATAGCTATCTCTACCTTTAAGGTAGGAATATATTGGGTATGTTGTTGTTATTGTAGTAGTATTTGCTCTTGTGAAATGTGAGTTGGGTTTACTTTCAGTTTCATTTCCTAATATGAGAAGGGTTCAAATGATTCTGAAATGTGTTCAACATTCCTTGAACCTGCCTTCAGTTTTATAGCAAATACCAAAAAGAGAAAAGAAAAAGGAAAGATCCTTTTGCAAATTTTACACTTTTCAAGCTCAAGTTCTTCATTTTTCTTTTCAGCTACATTAATCATGTTTATTTTCCATTTCAAAAAAAAAATCATGTTTATTTTCTGAATATTGCAAATTGGACCTTGGGGTCTGCTTCTCAATGGGCTTTTCCCCCGTTAGGATTGGGTGAAATGTTGCATGAATTGTTGTTTAATTGGATGACGGACTGTTGTGAGCAGTGGTGGAGCTAGGAATTGTTACAAGGGATTTTAAAAAAAAATCATACCTGTGATTTTAACCGGTATTTCTCTCATGTTAAGGAGATCCAAAACATTATATGTTTATAAGAAGAATTTACTCTATTTACGCAGTATAACTTTGCGTGTGGCTCTGCCACTTGGTTGCACGGATGAGTTTCATTAAGTATAGGGTGGGCGGAGGAATAATCAGAGGTGGATCCATGATTTGAACTTTATAAGCTTGGATTTGGAATTCTACCACATCCGGTCTAATTTAATTGGTTCGAAATATGTTATTTGTACTTAGTTACTGGGTCTTTAAACACAAACAAGGTCTAAGTAGCTTGTCTAAGTTCAAAGCTACTGGGTTCGAGTGAACCCATAGCTCCTTTACTAGATCCGTCCCCAGGAATAATGCAGCTTTCATTGATCTTTCGTTGGCTAGTAGTAGGCTTCAGATTTGATCATTTGTCAGTGCATTGAATAGAATATGGCTCCTAGGGCTTTAGTCTAGTGGTAAGAGCGCGACTTGTTATATTCCGGTTAGGCGCATGTCACGATTTCGAACTGTGTCGCATATAAATGCATAGAGGGGCGGGTCATCATTCACTGAGTTTCAAACCGTGTGGCATTGGCCCTCGGAGATGTCTCGGTTATCACAAAAAAGAAAAAGGATAATGAAGTAACTTGGAATGTCATTAAATCTGATTGAGTTGTCTTAATATTCTGTTTCACAACTTGATCAATAGAAACAGTTTTGGAATAATCTGATTGTTGTTTTGTTTAGTGATTCCTGGAGTCATTCAACTCTTCAGACGACAGCTTTCAGTAAATTGTTGAGGAAGTGCAACAGCAGGTCATTCATTCATTTTTTGGTTAAAGATGCCATCTACCTCTTATAGTTCATTACCACCTTCCGAACTGTGGGATTATGATGTGTTCTTAAGTTTTAGAGGAGAAGACACGCGTAAGACCTTTGTAGCCCACCTTTACAGAGAATTACGTCGGGCTGGAATCAATACCTTCAAAGATGATGAAACACTAGAACGAGGTGCATCGATTTCACCTCAACTTGTCAGTGCCATTGAATGGTCAAGGTTTGCCATTATCATCTTCTCAAAGAACTATGCATCATCCAAATGGTGCTTGGATGAGCTAGTGAAGATCATGGAATGTCGTATTGGGCAGGTAGTTGTACCAATTTTCTATGACATAAATCCATCAGAAGTACGTTCCCAGAGAAATAGTTTTGCCGAAGCCTTTTCCAAATATGAGGAGGATTTCAAGGGTGACACCAAGAAGGTGCGTAATTGGAGGCAATACTTAAATGAAGCAGCCGATTTGGCAGGCCATGATCTGCATAGTACTACTTACAACGGGTCAGCAGCTTTTCTCCTTGGCATTAAAATTCTTGATCTTTTTGCAGAAAGTTATTTCTTATACTGTTGAGCTTTTCTTGGACAATGGGTGCATTTGCACAAAACTTCTCTAGTTTTGGGCTAGGAAGCAAAAATATTAATGTACCAATTATTTTGTGTATCTCATGAATTTATTGAACCGCAAATAACCTAGCCATCTACTCATTCACCTTTCATACCTGTAAAATACATAGGTTAGCTAAAGTTATCTCGTTCTAACAAGTATGGTAATTACAATCCTTTTTGCCTCACGGTGAGTGTGGGTAAGCAGGAGGGGGTCCTTATGGTTAGACTAAATGACCAAGAAGGTTAGCGAGTTTCCTGCTATGGTGAAGTGAAAGATCTTTCACTATTGTAGAATCCAACAAAAAGAAAAATGGCAAGGTCATTTCTATCCTTTTTGTTCTTACAACTCCTATGTAATCCTGTTTGATGATACCAAATTACTTCCACAGTCTCCTTTTCTGATTTATTGTTCTTTTGTTTTTGTTTTTATCTTTTTTGGAAATTAAGATAGAAGGTTAGTAGAGAGGCGGGAGTGTCTCCTTTACATGCCCGTAGCTTATTATTAGTCTCGTATTTTCCTACCTTCTTTTCCGTAGATTTCTTGTACTATATGTCGGTTCTTTCGCTTCGATTATTCTATCACCTTATCTTGTTGTTGTTGCTACCTATGTTGCTCGAACTCTCCGAAAATGTCGCCGGGTGCGTGTCGGATACTCCAAAAGTAGTGTATTTTTGGAGAATCCGACACGGGTGCGACAACATTTTGGAGAGTCCCCGCAACATAGGTTGCTACTTATTGTGTCTGCTTCTTTTTTCACTTTTACCTTGAGCCAAGGATCTATCAGAAATAGTCTCTCTACCTAGACAAGGTAGGGATAAGGTTTGCGTACGCTCTACCCCTCCCAGACCCTACTTTGTGGGATTAGACTGGGTTTGTCGTTGTTGTTGTTGTTGTTGTTCTCTTTCTCTTATTTATTTTAAACTCTTTTCGCTCAGATTGTCATTGTCGTCTCTCTATTTTGCAGAAATGAGTCTTGGTGCATTCAACGCATTGTGAAAGAGATAGCTAATGAGTTGTGCCAGAAGTCGATGATCAGTGGCACTCTAGTCGGAGCAGAATCACAAATTCGGGCTGTAAGCTCGATGTTGATGATGGAATGTGAAGATGTTCGATTTATCGGGATTTCAGGGATGGGTGGTATTGGCAAGACCACCATTGCAAGAGCCATTTTTGACAGGTTTGCTCATCAATTCGAAGGTGCTTGCTTTGTTGCAAATATTAAAGAAAATCAAAGCTAAACAAGGATTGCTGTCTCTGCAAAAGAGACTGCTTTCTAAGGTGTTGACAGTCGAATCTGTGAATCTTGCTGATGAATATGGTGGAATTGATATAATAAGAAGAAGGCTTGGCTTTAAGAAGGTTCTAGTAGTTCTTGATGATGTGGATCACCAAGACCAGTTGGATGGACTAGCTCGAGCCCATGATTGGTTTGGTAAATACAGTAGAATTATTATAACAGCAAGGGACAAGCACTTGCTTTTGAACTGTGATGACACTTGCAGAGTTAGTTTACTTGCTATAGCTAAAGCGACTCGACTATTTAGTTGGCATGCTTTTAGAAAGACATCTCCAGTCAATGGTTTTAAACGGTTCTCTCACCGAGTTGTAGAGTACGCTGGTGGCCTTCCCCTGGCGCTTAAAGTCTTGGGTTCCTTCCTTCGTGGACGGAACATAAAGCAGTGGAGGAGTGCACTGGATACACTGCGAGACATTCCTAATGATGAAATCATTTCAAAGCTTAAGATAAGTTATGATGGGCTAGGGGATAAAGTGAAGCAAGTTTTTCTAGACTTAGCATGTTCATTTGTAACATCAGATGCTGCTACTCTGAAGAAACTGTTCACTGAAATAGCTATTGATGTCCTGGTTGAGAAGTCTCTCCTTTTTGTATCATCATCTGGTAGCATTGTAATACATGATTTGATTCAAGAAATGGGCCGACGTATTGCAGTGCAAGAATACCCAAGGCGCCGGATATGGCTTCATGAGGATATTGCTGATATTTTAAGTGAACATACAGTAGCAATTTATCCTGATAAATTTATAAATTTTTAAGCCATCACAATTTACAATATTCTGCTCTTGCCTGCTCTCAACAGGATAGTCCCACGTCTGGTCTTTTTCATGAAAGTGATACAAATGTCTATTTCAAAGGATGGATAAAATTAGTTCCCACATTTTCTTAGAAAATAAAAATCACTGTTTGATCAGATTCATTTTAGAAAGCATTAAACTCAATTATTATGTGCAAGTATATAAGCATGACTTGTCCTTTGCGCTCTGTTAATGCAATTTTTGAATCCTCTCAGGGCGGAGAAGCAATAGAAGGCATAATAATCCCGTTGATGTCCAACTCAGAGGCGAATACCATTCACCTGAGCAATGAAGTCTTCAGACATATGAAGAGACTAAGAATATTTGTATCATCGTCTCACAAGAACGTCATGTATTTTTGCTCTCATGACCCCATTAAGTTTCTTCCTAACAGCTTATGCTGGTTTAATTGGTCATATTATCCTTCACCATCATTGCCAGAAAATTTTGAACCACCAAAGTTGGTGGGGCTTATTATGCGTTGCAGTTACGTGGTTAACCTCTGGAAGGGGTCAAAGGTATGATTTTAAGTCTTTGAATCCTCTGCAAATATATAGTTAAGACTTATTTTCTTCTATGATCTAAGTTACAAGAACTGTAATTGCGCTTACAAAAGACATGAATTTAATGTTATACTTGTATTCATATATTTCATTTCTTGTTCAAAACAGCATTTAAACAGGTTGAGTATTCTTGATTTGAGTGATTCTCGAAAATTAATCCAAATTTCGGACCTTTCTGGGTCTCCAAATTTGGAGAGGCTAATCCTATGTCACTGTGTTCGGCTGGTAGAGGTACACCGCTCTGTTGGAGCCCTCAAAAAGCTTACTATTTTAGATGTGGGAGGTTGTGAAAAACTTGAAAGGCTTCCCACTAAGTTTCAATCTGGGTCTCTTGAAGTTCTAAATTTTTCTGGTTGTCGGAGTTTGAGAAAAGTTCCAGAAATTCAGCGAAATGTGAATTGTTTAACAGAATTCAAGCAGCCAAACTTTGGTGTACTTGAATTAACATCATTATTCCTGAGCTATCTAGATTTGAGTGGCTGCAGTAACATTGAAACGCTCCCTAGCAGCATGTGCAGGTTGAAAAATTTGAGGTTTCTGTACCTCAATCGCTGTACCAAACTAAAGAACTTGCCAGAAGACATTTGTGAACTAGTGAACTTGGAGGGGCTTGATGCGAGTGAAACATCAGTTTGGTGCACCCCAAATTCCATCACATGCTTGAGGAAACTGAAGTTCCTATCTTTTCGGAAAGTACCCAAGGCTTTTCATGTGAGCGATTTATGCAGTTGGGGATGTTTTGCGCATCTTGATTTGAAGTTTCAGCTGCCCAGCGTTTTATCAGTCTTTTACACACTTACAAGACTGGATCTTAGTTCTTGCAATTTATTTGATGGCAGTATTCCTGAGGATCTTGGATGCTTGGCCTCACTACTAGAGTTAAACCTGAGCAGAAATAACTTCACCTTCTTACCTAAAAGCATTGTGCTACTTAACCGCCTTCAACACCTTGACATAACCTATTGTGAAAAGCTAACAGAGCTGCCAGAGCTTCCTCCACGTATAATGAAACTGTTTCTAGACGATCGCTTTGCTTTGGAAAGCATTCCAACACTACCAACCTTGTACAAAGAGTTGTACTTGGTCTCATTCGCTAATCAGAAGTTGCAAGAGATGTGGTGTGCTTCACGCAGGGAAAGTTCTGGTGCGCAAATGAAAAACTGTCTAAGGAAGAACATGATGAACATGCTAAAAGAGATTCTCCTTCCATTTTTGTCAATAGTGCAGCTTAAGGTATGGTTCTCCTTCTGTTTTTCCCTATAAACTTTCTGAGATTTTAAGCATGCTAGGATGCGATTTTGTTCATTAGGGTGTGGCCTGTGGTCAATTAAATGGGTTGAGAACCATGAGATCTCAGGTTTAAATCTCAGTGGAGACAAAAATACTAGGTGATTTCTTCCCATCTGTCCAAGGCTTGGTGGACAGTGCTACCGGGTACCTGTAATGGTTGGAGATAGCAAGTACCCTGTGGAACTAGTTGAGGTGAGGCTGTGCATGCAAGCTTGCCCGGACACCACGGTTATAAAAGGATGTAATCTTGTATCTGTAGATGTTTAAAAAATGAACTAATCGTGTAACATTAATATTGTTGTAGTTGGTTTTTGACGACCAGCGCAGAGGGGGGAGATTTGGTATTGTCTTCCCTAGAAGTGATCCAAGTGCTAAGGTTCCTAGGTGGTTCAAGTATCGTAAGACAAGTTCAAAGAGGATTTCCTTCAACCTGAAGAGACACTGGTATAATAATAAGTTTATGGGATTTGCTATCTATTGTCAGCTTCCTTTCTTAAATGATGAATCACCAAAAACCCGTAATAGGCAGCTTGCATTCAGTTTGTTATGGGGTGCAACAATCACTGCAAAATTGGTGCCAGGACGTACTGCCATGGATCAACGAACTCCTGAAAAAATAGTTCATTTGCAAGTGTCAAATGTAGTAGCATATGGTAGTCACGACTGCTTTATTTTCTTACAATTGGACCTAAGAAAGGTACATTTTAATGGACCTAAGAAAGGTACATTATTTTCTTACAATTGGCACAATGTTGATATATAATCCAAATGATTATTGTAGATTTGAGGCATCTCTAGATTGCCATATGTCATCAAACTGGGGAGTTCGTCTGGTATATGCTGATGATATTGAGGTGATGAGGTTGGAGTGGGCTTGGCAGTCTAACAGATTTAAGCTTGAGCATGTGCGTGAAGAGGATGTCGAGTTGTGTATTGAGAGGTTGAAAAAATTGTCAGTCCCAGGGGAAATAAGATATTTTTATGCAACACTTATTTTCTATAAATTGCCAGTTCTATCGACTTGCCCTAGATGCTTATCCTTTGCTGAAGACTTGACCCATGTATTCTTGAACTGTAAATACTCTCAGCTAGTCTGGGAAGGATCAAGATTGGGCCTAAACTTTAAAGTTGGGACGCCGGTTGATTTCAAGAGTGGTTACTTACCTGGACTTTGTCCGCTCCTGAAAATGAAGATTTCAGTTTTTCGTTAGCTGTCCTATGGGCGATCTGGAAACACAGAAACAAGGTAGTGCATGAAAGGGCTGTCTTTGTTCCCTCGGAAGTCATTTACACTGCCATTAAAGAGCACTCAAGGTTTCCGTATTCAGTTGGCGTAGCAATAAGAGAGCTCTATGAGGTGCATAGAGGACCATTCGTCGATCTCAATGCTTTCAATGTTGATTCTGATGTACAGCTGGACGACAACGTAGTAGTAATGGAGGTTAAGGGAGCTTGGAAAGAGGGACAAGAATGGGCTGGAATGGCATGGATAGCTTAGCGGTGGAACTCGGGGGTTAAAGTGGCTGAAGCTAGAAGATCGTTGAAGGTCAGTAGCAAACTACATGCAGAAGTACATGCCTTTGAGCATGCAGTGAAATGGTCCCTCATCCTAGATTCTCCGATCATAATTTTGTCTGACAACCAGAGCTTGATTAAGGAACTCCATAATTCAGATTTCTGTTCAGATCAAGACATTGTCTGTATGTTGCATCATTGCCTGAAATTCATGGGAGCAACTAAAATATCCTGGAAAGTTGTCAAAGTTCCTAGTTATGCAGTATCAGCCGCAAAGAGAGCAGCAAAAATGGCCATGAAGACTCACATGGATGTATTGAAATGGGATCCTATTGACTTTTAAAGGGCGAAAGTGCACAAATAACCATTCTCATGATGCTATTTAGAGACTGGCCAGTACTTGCTGAAATTCTAAATTAAAAATCTTAACTTCAGGACCACTCAGGACATTTTTTGTCCTGAAAAAACTGAAATTCAAGATGCACTGGCTAACTGTTGGCTTCCTGGTGTCATTTCTACTATTTAAACTTAGGTGAGAGTTCCAAGAGGCAAGTCGGAAGGTAGGTCGAACAGCTTCTAGGCCATGTCGTGCTGCTTCTTCTTCTTCTTCTTTTAAAATTATTTTTGGATGGCTATTTGTAACGGTTATATTGAACAAGGAAGTCAAAATTATCTGAGTTGCATGAGAATACTTTTAGTATTGTCTGTGCATAAAACTTAAATCTTTCCTCGAATTATTTGACATAGGCATGGGATTGGGTGGTTTTGGTCATATGGCTGTAAAGTTTGCTAAGACTTAGTTACTAGTACCTCTGCTTAGCGGAGTCTTACTAGTACCTCTGCTTAGCGGCGAAGCTACACTCTGGTAAGGGTGGCGACCACCAATGCTTGGCTTTGTGGTAAGAGTACAACAAAAGATGTGTGGCTAGCCGCATGTCACGCGTTCAAATCCTACCGCAGGAAAAACCTGGTATTTAAGTGGAGAAGGGTAGAGGGGGTGTCCATTATTCATCGGGGTTCGCGTTACTTGTTCTCGAGATTTTTTATTTTTTATTTTTGGTTAAAAAAGATTTAATGTCTTTATGTTAAATGCCAATTAAATGCGAAAATTGGACCAATTATCCTTGTATTTTGGCTATTGAATATTTTATACGCCTAACATATGCATTTTAGGAAGAGTGTTCGCTAGACTCTTCTACTCTTCCAAGTATATGGCCAAATAGATAATTAAAAAAAATGTTTGTCCATTTCGTTATATAATGATATTTAATGAAGACAAAATTTTAGTAAAAATAGTACGGGCTAGCCAATTTTCGGACAGGTAATTAAAAAATAGTCAGCGTTTGTAAAATCATTGAAAAATAGTCACTATTTTGCTGGAACACAGAAAATTCCAGCATAATATACTGGAGATTGGTGCACCTGTGTACGAACCTCCACCATATTATGTTGGAATTCCAGCACACGAAAAGTTCTAGCATAATATACTGGAGATTGGAGCACCTGTGTATAAACTTCCGGCATATTGTGTTGGACCAGTATATTATGCTGGAACTCCAGTATATTATGATGAAGTTCCAGTATAATTTATATCGGAACTCCAGTATATTATCTTGGAAGTTCACATGTACAAAAAATCGAACTCCAGTATATTATGCTGGAATATTTTTGGATTTTGAACAATATTTTCGTTCAGATTTATCTTTACATAAAAAGTGGATGAATTTCAATTACTTTTGAAATTGTGACTATTTTTTGAATTCCACCCAAAATTTTAACATGCTGCTCCACTTAGCTTCGTATAGATGAAAAATAACACTTCCTCCCTCATTCTATGTTAGGCATATTTTATTTTTTAGTTCGTCCAGAAAAAAAATGAATTTTGTTTTAAATATTTTTAGAATCAATTTAACTTAAATTTTTCATTTTACATTTAATGAGATTTTATTGCCACGCAATTATTTAAGGCTTATTTTAGATCTAAATATTAAATTTTTTATTTCTTTTCTAAATTTCATACCAAATCAAACGGTATCATATAAAATGAGACGGAGGAAATATTACAAATGGTTTTTTGACAGTTTGTTTGGATGGTTGTTACATATTGTTTTATAATGTATCGTATAGTATTGTATTGTACTGTATCGTTTGATGAATATACTGTTTGGACAGATTGTGTCATTTGCCGTCGTTTCATAATATCACGTACCATCAGTATGAAGAATAAACTTGTAATATTATAAAGAAAATTATGATACAGGGTAAAATTACTTTATAAAAAGCTAGGATAAATGATAAAATAAATTATTTAACAATAATTAAAGGTGAGATTGAGACAAAAAGACAAGTAACGACGTAACAACACCAAACCTGTCGTTACATAAAGTGACACATTTAATTATTATGTAAAGTTACAATAATTATTGTAGTAACAATCAAAATAAATATTATATTTAAAGTGACAATACGATACGATACAATACAATATAATATGTAACAATCCTGCAAACAAGAGGAAAACAATCCACTGTCAGAGTATTTCAGTGAAGAAACCACGATAGGAAACTTCCCACCAAACTTGCTTTACATCCAAGTATAGCAAGGTTCAAATTAAAGAGATAAAAAAATTTATAGATAATTTATTCTCATCGCAAGCTGATAATTTTTATTACGTATAAATAAATTATTGAATCTCTTAACATACGCGAAATGATTTTAATATAATAAAGAATTAAAATACAAAATTAATAAAGAAAAAAAAAAAAACTTCCCAATCCACATGGAAGATTGTTCTGACATCCTCATCACTCTATTTATTGATCATAATAAAATAACAAAACAAACCCATAACTAGAGTCCCATAATTAAATATATATTGACTGAGACAACATATCTTGATCCAATCTTGCGCCATTTCCTGTTGCTATTTTTACGTCTCCTACTCATCATTTTATTACTTATACTCAAAACTTAGTCATCAAACAAGCAATACACTGAATGCTAATACCAACAACTCCACACAACAACAACTACTTGCCAATAATATTTCACTTTCTAGCTACTGATTTCAGCTTAATTTCCAGGTAAACTCTTTTATATCACTTTCTTCTTGTTCTAATGCATAATATATTACTGCTTGTTGCCACGGCTTCTTTTCGTCTTTTTTTTTAGTCGATGGTCTACCAGAAACAAGCAGTCAGCCCTTCCAACGTAGGGGTAAGGTTTGCGTACACATTATCTTCCCTAGACCCTGTTTGTGAGAATTTACTGGGTTTGTTGTTGTTGTTGTTGTTATGGTTTTTTTTTTTCCCATTCGGTGTCCGGTACCCGCATTGGAGCCCGACTATATCCGGATTCGCGCCGCGTAGGGCCCCATTCAGGGGGAAGCGCTCCCTACAAGGATTTTTCTATACCCAAGGCTAGAACTCGAGACCTTTGGTTAAGGGAAGTGCAGTCCCACCCACTGCACCACATCCTTTGGCGGTGGTTTGTTGTTATGGTTGCTAATGCACAATATAGTTTAACTTATGATAACATATATCATCTTTAACATACTATCAATTACTCCTTCTGTTTGTGATTTATGCGGCTTTGTTTGACCGGAAGTGTTTAAGAAAGAAAGGAAGACATTCGAAATTTCTGGTCTTAAACATGCCAAAATATTTATGTGGCTATAAAAACTTGTCACTAAGGATAAAATGGAAAGTAATTTAAATTGTTACTTAATTCAGAAAAATTATCTTTCTTTTGGAACGGAGTAAAAAGAAAATATTGTCACATAAATTGAACAGAAAGGAGCAGTTCCATAGATATTTACCAGTAATTAACTTATATTGTATATATTTTTTACATCATCAGTGCATAAACATAACCTCGACAATCATTTATGTGGTATGGCATGTTTTTTGTCTTTTTCTTCTAGTAATCTGATGAATCAAGTATTAATTATATGTTCTGTAACACCCCAGACTTTATACAGAGTCCCACATCGCCAAAACACAAGAAGGATGCTAGGTATATAAATTAACAAACCTTAGACCCTAGTGACGCGTTTTAAACCCGTAAGGGCCCAAGTCCAGAGCGGACAATATCACTAGCGGACTAGATTGTTACATGTTCAAAACTCGAGTTTTCTTCTAAATTGAAACAAATGTATTCTTAGATATATGCAGCTATCATTCCTTTATCCAAATATCTGTTTCTAATTACTGCAATATATGTTCTTTCTTGATGCAGTGAATCATTAAATTGGTGTTGTTGAATTCTTGTTACTTGAGAGGAGTCAATGTTGCTTCATCTCTTCTTTTCGTTGTCTGTCTTTTTGACATTTATAAACAACGGGAATGCTGGTATAACGAGTTCATTTATTCGTAATGAGTGGCCGTCTGTGGATATTCCTCTTGACAATGAAGTCTTTCTTGTTCCTAAGGGTTATAATGCTCCACAGCAAGTAAGTTACTTTAACTTTGTTCATTTGATCTTATGAGAAAATATCTGTGAATTCAATTCGAGTAGCATGATTTCCTATTCTTTTCTTCGAGCTGAGGGTCTATCGGAAAGAGCCTCTCTACCTACCCAGAGTAGGGATAAGGTATGCGTACACACTACCCTCTCCAGACCCCGCTTGTGGGATTTCACTGGATGGTTGTTGTTGTTGTTTACAATGAAATAGATTTGGTAATGGTATGGAAATTGCATAGAAATTGGAATCCAAAGTATTAAGAAAGACTTTTAGGATATGTTGCTCGGCTATGTTGCCCGGACCCTCCGAAAATGTTGTTGGGTGCGTGTTGGATCCTCCAAAAATAGTGTAGTTTTGGAGGATCCGACACGGGTGCGGCATCATTTTGGAGAGTCTGCGCAACATAGTTGCTCGGATCCTCCAAAATGCTGCCGAACTTTTGAAAGATCTGACAACACCTGGAGGCATTTTGAAGGATACGAGCAACATAACTTTTAGGTAGAATAACTTCAAACTCAATTAGTATTACATAAGTGACTGCTTTCAAACCATGTCTTAATTGAATAGATAATATTTGATCTTCAAAATCGCAAAGTTTCCTATAGTGACTATCTAAATGAGAAACTAATTGATGATAAAAGACATTGTAATATCGACTATGCTCATGTTCTTCGAGTGCACGTTCTGTTTCTGCTCATATATTCAAAGATAATAAGAAGCTAGAATTCCATGTTTGCCTTTTGACTACTGTCATACTGTATACAGAGTGCAGGTTTTTCATGCTAAAGTTCTATAATGCTAACAACTTCATTCTACTATAGGTGCATATCACACAGGGTGATTATGAAGGGAAGTCTGTCCTAATTTCATGGATTACGCCTGATAAACCGGGGCCTAGTCAAGTACGTTACGGATTATCTGAAGGAAAATATGAGTTTACAGCTGAGGGGTCAGTAACAAACTACACATTTTACAACTACAAGTCTGGCTATTTACATCAGTGCTTTCTTGATGGACTTCAGGTAATTAGAATTATCGCTTTTATAGTTTTGGAATATGAAAGAATCACGATGTCATCTCTACAATTAAGGGTCATATTCATCACACGACTGTCTCCGTGTGACCTATTGGTCATGGGTTCGAGCCGTGGAAGCAACCACTAATGCTTGCATTAGGGTAGGTTGTCTACATCACACCCTTGCAGTGCGGCCCTTTCCCGGATCCTGGTGAACGCAGATGCTTGTGCACCAGGTTGCCCTTTTTTAGACATCACACAACTATATTAGCAAAAAGTATATAGTTGAGTTTTTTTCTCATATACATTTAACAAACGCACAGGGACTACTAAATTTGTTGTTTGTTAGTATTTCATTGCTGTAAAGTCGGTAGTTTGATCACTTCTCTTAGTTCCTTAAGAATTTTTCCTCTTAGTTCCAAAAAGTATTGGGGCGAGGTGATCAGACAGGACATGGTCCGACTCCAAATTTCCGAGGACATGACTCTTGATAGGAAGATGTGAAGGTCGAGCATTAGGGTTGTAGGTTAAAGGGTAGTCGAGCGGTTTTCCTCTTTGTACCGGCGAGTATGATAGTGTTTTGTCTAGCTCTGCTAGCGATTTATGTTGTATTTCACACTTTTGCATAATATTTGTGTTACTGCTTTTCTATTTATTTGTTATCTTTCACGTTGCTGATTATTGTTTGGGTTTTGTTGTCACAGATCTATTGTCTCTGAGCCGAGGGTCTCCCGAAAACAGCCTCTCTACACCCTATGGGGTAGGGGTAAGGTCTGCGTACACTCTACCCTCCCTAGACCCCACTGGTGGGATTTTACTGGGTTGTTGTTGTTGTTTTTATGAGATAAAGTTAACTTGGCACACGCATTAAGAACGATAGGTTGATTAATGTTTTGGATATTGATAATAGCATATACAGTTTCATGACACTGATGTTCCATGATGTTCTAAATGCTATCCTCCATTTTCTATCTGGATTGACAGATTCGTTTTACCTTCGTTTCAGTATGACACGAAGTATTACTATGAAATTGGAGATGGTGACTCTGCTCGAAAGTTTTGGTTTGAAACTCCTCCAAAGGTTGATCCAGATGCTTCATACAAATTTGGCATCATAGGTAAGTAGTTTATATTTCGTTACCCTTAGCCGCTTTCTGAAAGATTGTTGTACTTTACTGCATTATGATGTTTATATTGTCTTTAGCCGAAGGTCTATCAAAAACAGTCTCTCTGCTCTCCAGGGTACGGGTAAGGTCTGCGTATAGACACTACCCTCGTCAGACCCCACTTGTGAGAACTCACTGGGTTTGTTGTTGTTGCTGTTGTATTGTTAAAGTTATTCAACATATCAGTCTGAAAGATTACTAATAGTTATGAAACTAAGAATTTGACAATCCAATGAAGCAACTCTTCAGTGTTCAATGCATTGTTCTTTCCCCAGGTGATCTTGGACAAACATATAATTCTCTTTCGACGCTTCAGCATTACATGAATAGTGGAGCGAAGAGCGTCTTATTTGTAGGAGATCTCTCTTACGCAGACAGATATAAGTATCGTGATGTTGGTGTCCGTTGGGATACATGGGGCCGCTTTGTTGAACAAAGTGCAGCATATCAACCTTGGATTTGGTCAGCCGGGAATCATGAGATTGAATATATGCCGTATATGGTAAAGTTCTGCAACACAGCTCAAGTTCAGATGTTTGACATAATGTTGTTTCCTGCTATATTCTACTTAGGACCAATTCTTCGTTATTCATGTCTGATTCAACATGTCAAGTGCTTATGCCTCATTGCTACAATGTTTAAAAATTGACTGTTTTCTTTTTCAATTATCCATAGGGGGAAGTAACTCCATTCAAGTCATATCTGTACAGATATCCTACACCTTATCAAGCTTCAAAAAGCAGTAGCCCACTTTGGTATGCTATTAGAAGGGCATCTGCTCACATAATTGTGCTATCAACCTATTCTCCTTTCGGTATCTCCCGTTTCCTTGTCTTGATTCTTGATTTTCTTAACGCGAAGCAACAACGTTTCATTGCATGTCACTTATCTTATGGTTTCTATGCTTATGTTACTATTTCTACGGTTTCTGCTGGAGTTACTAATGGATTGTCTTTTCCTGTTTTTATTTCTGTCTTCTTGAGCCGAGGGTCTATTGGAAACAACTTCTCTGCCCTATCGGGGTAGGGGTAAGGTCTGCGTACACATTACCCTCCCCAGACTCCACTTTGTGGGACTTTACTGGGTAGTTGTTGTTGTTGTTGTTGAAGCAACAACGTTTCATTGTCTTGATTCTTGATTTTCCTAAGTCGAGGGTCTACCGGAATCAACCTCTCTACCTTCTTGAAAGTAGGGGTAAGGTCTGCGTACACACTACCCTCCCCAGACCCGGGATTATACTGGGTTTGTTGTTGTTGATGTATAAAAATAAAAATAAAAGGGCAGCCCGATGCACTAAGCTCCCGCTATGCGCTCCCCGGACCACAAGGGTCTGTCGTACGCAGTCTTTCCCTACATTCTGCAAGAGGTTGTTTCCACGGCTCGAACCCGTGAGATGGAAAAATGTTTCTTGTTCTTTTTGGCTGTGGTAGTAAGCATCATTTCGCATATGTATTTCTCTTGGTAAGGGCAGCTTTAGAGCAAGTTGTCTCAGTGTGACCTGACCTATAGGTCATGAGTTCGAGCCGTGGAATCAGTCACTGATACTTGCATTAGGCTAGGCTACCTACATCGCACCCCTTAGGATGCGACCCTTCCCGGGACCTTGCGTGAATACATGATGCTTTGTGCACCAGACAGTCTTTTTTTTATCGTATAGCTACTTAATCTTTTGTGTCTCTAATCATGCAGTAAAATATACACCACAATGGAAGTGGCTGAGAGAGGAATTAAAAAATGTCGACAGAGAGAAGACTCCTTGGCTTATAGTTCTTATGCATGTTCCTATCTACAACAGTAATGTAGCCCATTTTATGGAGGGAGAAAGTATGAGATCCGTTTTCGAAGGATGGTTCGTTGAACACAAAGTTGATGTAATCTTTGCCGGCCATGTCCACGCCTATGAACGATCAGTAAGTTATTTCACTTTACATCTATCTTGTGTTGGTAAGATATTCGACTTTTCTGCCTTGTGATAGCAATACCTTCACAAGATAAAGGTAAAGTTTGCGTACACTCTATTCTCCTCTCCCCCCTTCCAGACGCCGCTATATGGGATTACATTGACCCCACTATATGAGATTACACTAGGTTTGTTGTTGTTGTTGTTGCCTTGTAATAGCTATGCTGTTGAGATTTGCTAACGTATTCTCTTTTTTCAGTATCGCGTATCAAATATACACTATAACGTCTCAAGTGGTGATCCTTATCCCGTACCAGATAAAGCAGCTCCTGTATACATAACAGTTGGTGATGGAGGAAATCAAGAAGGACTTGCTTCAAAGTAAGCTTATGCTTACTTATGTTTTGAACTATATCTTAACTTCTTGAATTGCCCTTGAACTATATATTCATTTGTTTGTCTGCAGATTTAGAGATCCTCAGCCAGATTATTCTGCATTCCGCGAAGCCAGTTATGGCCATTCGACGTTAGAGATTAAGAATAGAACACACGCATTATACCATTGGAACAGAAATGACGATGGAAAGAAAGTTAAAATCGACTCGTTCGTGTTACATAACCAGTACTGGTCAGTATGATCTCTTTCTCAGAACAGATTCTAGATTAACAGCTTGTTTCACTTCCACATTTCTCATATTCTTCTACTGTGTATGCTTCAGTCTTTATATGTAATGCTGTTTGATGCTTAAGTATGTTTGCTAATACATCCTTTTACTAGATCGATCAGCCTATTCTAGTGCGCCTTGATCTAAATAAGCAATGTGGAATTAACATATATAGACTGACATTATAAAGAATTTACTATCAATGTATTTTAACATGGAAGGCGAGCCTTGGCGTAACTGGTAAAGTTGTTGTCATGTGACTTAGGTCACGAGTTCGAGCCGTGGATATAGCCTCTTGCAGAAATATAGAGTAAAGTTACGTACAATAGACCCTTGTGGTCGGACTCTTCCCCGAACCCCACGCATAGCGGGAGCTTAGTCCACCGGTTGCCCTTTTAGTGTATTTTAACATGGAAAGGGAGCCTTGGAGCAACGGTCAAGTTGTCTCCGTGTGACCTATAGATCACGGGTTCAAGCCGTTGAATCAGCCATTGATGCTTGAATCAGGGTAGGCTACCTACATCACACCCCCTTGGGGTGCAGCCCTTCCCTGGACCCTGCTTAAACGCGGGATGCTTTGTGCATCGAGTTGCACTTTAGTGTATTTGAACATGTTGCAGCAGGTAATCTATCTTATTTCCAAGAACTAATCCCACTTATTACAGACGGTTACCTGTAATCATCTTTTAAGTGAACGTTTACACTGTATACAAATTAAAGTGAAGCTACTTATGCTCATGCAGGGGAAGCAATCATCACAGAAGAAAGTTGAACAAAAATCATCTCCATTCAGTCATTTTAAACAGGGCTTCAACTGCACAACTATGAAACAAATTTCTGGAGCACACTGAATATGGATCATTACAATAACAACGACAACAAACCTGGTGATTTTTCACTAGTGGGGTCTGAATATGGATCATTCAAAATAAAAATTATGAGTTTGTGTTGTTCATTGCATCATTTCAGTTTGAAAAAGCTATATTCGGATATTATGATGTCGTTGCTTAATTCACAACGCCTTCACTTCATTTATTCATTCATTCGTACATAGAATGTTAGCCTGAGATGAATTTTGATGAATTTTAATTGAGAAAACATGGTCAGTGAGAATTCATATAACATATCCCAACTTGTTTGAGATTGAGAAATAATTGTTGTTGCATATAACCGACCCCAAGAAAACGACACCCAATTCCATGTTGACCAAGTAAATACTTTGCCAAACTACGGAGAAAGACTCGGAAGGTACTAAAAAGACCCCAACAAAATTTCTTCTTGAAGCTTTCGAGGCCACTCTCATAAATAAAAAAGGGCAGGCCGGTGCACTAAGCTCCCGCTATGTGCGGAGTCCGGGGGAAGGACCGGACCACAAGGGTCTATCGTACGCAGCCTTACCCTGCATTTCTGCAAGAGGCTGTTTTCACGGCTTGAACCATAGAGTAATGTTGCCATTCTCATAAATGAACTCACTAAATGATACTATTACCGTTTTAACTATAACCGAGAAATCTCCGAGGCCAAGTTAGCATACAGTTTAAAACTCGGTGGGTGATGACACACCCCTCTAGCCTTCTCCACTTAAAACAAGGTTGTTATCTACAACGAAGTTCGGATTCATAACGTGCTTCGGATGTTGCCAATAAATCAAAGTCCTGTAGCAAAAATGTTACCATTTCAACAGATCCTAATGCCACAATCAGCTTCTGCACCTAATTAGAAGTCCAAAAAGAGTGCAACTGAATTATCTCAATACCCTTGTTGCTATGTGACATAAGTGGCTTACAATGAACAAAAAGTAAAATAAGGGAATATGGTCAAGCAACTTATGCTAAACTTTATCATATAAGAAAATGTAAGTTATGAGAAAGATTGAGCTAACAGACATCAGTACATATGTAACACCCCAGGCTTTAGACAGCGTCCCACATCGGCAAAACACAAGAGAAATGTTGGGTATATAAGCTAACAAGCCTTAGACCCTGGTGACGCGTTTTAAACCCGTGAGGGCCTAGGCCCAGAGCGGACAATATCACTAACGGGACGGGCTGTTACTGTTACAACAACATAATATATTAATGTATGCTACTAGAAAAATTACTCATTTTTATTCTTGTCCAGCTTCAACTCAGTTTCTCTTTAGAAGTTTCACAGCCTTACATTATCTCTTTTCTGCTTTAATCAAATCATGTACAGAACTTTCGATTCTACGTAGTCTTTTCCGATCAATATGGGAATCAAAGAAATTTTACTCCCTGTACAAAATTTCCAAGAATAAAACTGAAGTTTGAAGTTCATCATTGGGAATCTCTGTATAGTGGCTGTGGATTCCATTTGAGATGCAAGTTCAGTTTCCCTGATTTAGACTCTGATAATTCGAAGGTGTCTTTATATTCACCTTCCATTAGAACCCTTGTTAAAGTCAGTATACATTTTCCCATGAAATCCTGTACCAACAAGAAAAAGTTGGAAAAGTTGGAAATGAATCAATATAACGGTCAAGAAATAAGATACAAAAATGGTACTCTCCAAAATTAAGCCTCCTTGCGCCCTTCAAATCATAAGGAAAATAAAGTAAAGGATATAGCCCTCAAAAACATCATCCTCTCACTATCGTTCTCTTCGGTTTTCTCAGAATCTTGCTATTGTTATTGCTTGTTGCTACTGCTTTATTTTATCTTTCCTGAGCCGAAGATCTATTGGAAACAGTCTCTCTACCTTCCCAGCGTAGGGGTAAGGTATGCGTACACACTACCCTCCCCAGACCCCACTTGTGGAATCCCACCGGGTTTGTTGTTGTTGTTCGTTTGTGAAACTTCTTTTGCAGTTAATATTTACTGTAACCTTAAAGTTCTAAGCAGTTCACATGCTAAGGGAGATAGTAATAACTAATGACTACTTATCGAAGCACCAATCAAAGCACTCACGTAACAAATTAACTTCGGCTAAAGCGAACATCACATCAACAAAAGTTGGCATCTAACGATGTTAAAGAAAGTGCTTAAAGCTTAATGATATTTTGAGCGAGAACGAAAATAGTCAACAGGGTAATCATATGGAACTTATTAAAGGGCATGTACTCTTACCTTTCCAAATGTGTCATGGTCCCAGACTTCCACAATTAGCATATCATGTAATCCATCCTCAACAACAAAGTCAAAAGTCTGATTCCAAACTGGATTTAGACTTTCATTTACGACCTAAGGGAAACAGATAATCAGCGTTATATACATTTATTGGTAAGTGATAATTAGCATTATATCTAGTTATGAATGAAGATCAAGGCAAGTTACTCTAAAAAGGATAATTAACATTAGATGTGCTCAGATGTTGTGACATGGACAGTGAAGATTCATATAGCCGACCCCAACTTCTTTTGGATTACGGTGTAGTTGTTGTATGTAACATTCAGCACTATATCTAGTTATGGATAATGAGTATCAAGGCAATGCCTTCCTGAGCCGAGGGTCTATCGGAAACAGTCTCTCTGCCCCATCGGGATAGGGGTAAGGTCTGCGTACACACTACCCTCCCCAGACCCCACTTTGTGGGATTTTACTGCGTTGTTGTTGTTGTTGTTGAGTATCAAGGCAAATTACACTAAACAATGAAATTCACATCATACGAGCTCAAATGTTGTTCATGGACAGTGAAGATTCATATAACTGACCTCAACTTGCTTTGGATTACGGTGTAGTTGTTGTAAGTAAATTCAACACTATATCTAGTTATGAATGATGAGTATCAAGACAAATTACACTAAACAAGGATAACACGAACTTTGTGGTTTCCATAGACAAAATATTAGCACACGCAGATCAGGATTTAAACCTTATAGGTTCGAGTTCGGGTTTCTATTTTTTTGATGAGTTCTTCAAGATCGGGATTCTACCACAATTCATTTGATTTACTGGGTTCGAAATCGATTGGTCGTACTTATCAAGTGTATTCTTTTAACATAAGGGTCCGAGCCAAATCTACTGGTTTCTGATGAACCCATATCTATAACTCTACATCCACCCCCGAATATTAGGCGGAGGACAAGAGGAAAAGTTAAAAATCAAGATCCAAAAATGAGGATTGCGGCATATTGCTTCTTTTCCTACTTACCAAAGAAGGACAGAAATTACTTACTGAATTAACCGAGAAGTCAACAGTTAAATAAGAAGAAGAAAGGATACCCTGGTTTTGTTCTTGATCTGCGCCTTCTTCATAATCAGCACGGCGTAGGGGTCAGCTTTCCCGCCTATATCAGCTGGGGGCAGGTCATCAGCTGATATCACAGTAACAGAAAGTACCCCTCGTACTATTACTTCCCTTCTTTTGCTGATTTCACCTCCATTTGGACTAGTTTCGTTTCCTTCTGCCCCATTTTTAAGAACTCTCTCTAATGAAGTCATTGTCTCAGTCTGAGAAAAAGGGTTAGTTAACCCATTCTTCATGCCAATAGGACAATACAATAGCTCCAAGTGCACCTAACCAAAGATAATGAGAAGCATTCAGACGGAGAGCACACAGACTATTCTACGTGTTCTGCTCAAAATATCAAGAGAGAAATATATTTTTCTACGTAGGACTAAAGAAATGGCGATCGAGAATATATAGAGTTTTGATGAGGTCTTGCGCCATAAGGGAAAGGAAATCACTGCCTGGAATTTTCCTACATAGGAGTAAAGAAACGGCAATCGAGACCATATCAATTTATTCACAGCACTATCGGTGCCACTCATTTTGAACAGTAAAATGCTGTTTAATTTAGTTGTTGCTGAAAATATCACTATCCCAGTATTTGGATTTTTTGCACATATATTTCCATCAGATTTCCGAGTGCTATATACGTGTATTTCCAGCTACTGTAGAATCTATCGAAACATGGCCAAGGAAAGTAAAGGGAGTTGCAGTCGTCACCTGGCCCCTATTTTTCTGGTCTCTCTGAATCTCCAAATCTTTCACCAACTTCAACCAGATATCCTTTACTTTACCTGGCTCGAGCTCATTCAAACGGATATGGGCACATCCAAGTAGTTCAGCTGACTGAAGCCCTTCATCGTCGTAGATTTTTACCACTAAGTGTTGTGTGAGTGGATCTTCAACTACGAACTCAAAATGCTCATTCCAGATTGGGTTCAAATCGTTGTTCTGAAAAAAGAACATTATTTACTTTAATCAAAATTTGATCAAATGAATTAAAGAAACTTTTCCAGGTAAACAGATGAGTAACTTACAATTATTTTGCTCTTCTTCATTCTATCTCGTATAGGGCGTACATATAATACAGCAAAAGGATCAGATTTTCCAATGAGGTCTTTATTTGTTAACTCCTTTGCTTGAATAAGTTTCACCTCCAATACTCCAGTAGGCTTCAGTTCAAGATCACTGGTACGAGAAAATAGAATGTCAATAAGAATTTTACAGCTCCAATTAAAACATGAGATAATTACGAAAATGCAAAATGAGATAACACTTTTGCATAATATTTGTGTTACTGCTTTTCCATTTATTTGTTGTCTCTCACGTTGCTGATATTATTTTTCGGGTTATGTTGTCACAGATCTATTGTCTCTGAGCCGAGGGTCTCCCGGAATCAGCCTCTCTACCCTCTCTTGGGTAGGGGTAAGGTCTGTGTACACTCTACCCTCCCCAGACCTCACTGGTGGGATTTTACTGGGTTGTTGTTGTTGTTGTAGCTCAATGCAAAATGGATGGAAGTCCAATATAAGTCGAGTGAACTACTCTCCAAAACTTAATCCAAAATTCTGTCTTTGGAAATCTTATATTTGGAAAGGTCCTTCTGAGGTTCAACGAGAATTTAAATGTGTTCGATTGGACCCAAAACTGGGAAGGCAGCGCAAAGATAATTAGGTGGTGAAACTGAGATCGTTCAAAGAATCCGTTGTTTATTTCAATACCTATAATCCCCGGGTAAAATGGGAATAACTTTTCGAACCGGCCATGTGATAGAGTCTTCAATAGCATCCCGGATGGTTCCCTGAAGAAATAAAATTCATTTTAGCACACCTAGAGTGTAGTAAATCATAAGTTCATACCTAACATTTGTTAAGAATTCCATTTTCTGATTGCATAAAAAAGTTCAAGTTCATGCAAACAACTCAAAGCAGAAAATCCGTTGTTCCTCTCTTTTCTCAAATGAGAATAAGTGGTGAAGTTCGCCCAAACCTCAATTGCATCAGAAAGGCCAGGAATTGCTGTCATGTCACCACCAATTACTTTAAGTGTAAAATCCAGCTTTTTCTGCAAGCAAAGAAATTTATTTGTCATTTTTCCTTTAGAGTTTAGGTGTGAGATATGCATGTGGGTCTAAGTTGGGCAGACTCTTCGATTTTGGTGTCGTTCCTGTCCGGATACGTCCCGGATACGGTCAACTGACTTCGGACACTTTGACCGGAGTCTATAGACAAATTTGGGAGAAAAATTGAGATTTTGATTTCTCAAAATAAAAAATAAAACAAATTTAGAACAATGAAATGTCCATCTTGGAGAATGAAAGATTGAATTGTACAATATTCATGTAAGTTTTTTACGGAATACAATATTTTTATAGCTCTATTTCTTATTAGCCGAATCCCCGCACCCGTATCCATATTCGGATCCACATCCCCGAATCTTAAAATTTAGATTTTGCCGAATCCGATACTCGGATCCGTCCCCGTATCGGATACCCGCACCAGAGTCCGAGCAACTTAGACGTGGGTAGTCTTGTATCGGTGAGAGTAAGTGCCATTTGCACATACACGGGCAATGTAGAACTAAGATAGTAGGTGCACCTGCTCCCTCTAGTCTTGCTTGAATTATATAAGTAGTTGAGAATTTTTTTATGAATGTATATTTATATTAAGTTCACACCCGTTGCCACAAACGAGTAGTGGGTGCAATGATGAGCACCCACTGAACGTAAATCCTGACCGCCTTTTGTGTACACACAGAAGAGGCATATTGGAATGTAGTGTAGCAAGATACATACTTGAATTATCTTGAATATCAACATCCAAATTTAAATAGACATGTGACAAATCCTTGAATTGTTGACCGAGTTAATACTCAATCACTCAGGATCTATTTTTAATTCAAAATAAAAGAAAAAGGATACCAAACATGTATGTGTTACGTTGCGCAGACTCTCCAAAATAATGCCGCACATGTGTCCGATCCTCCAAAAATACACTACTTTTGAAGGATCCGACACGCACCCGGCAATATTTTTGGAGAACCCGAGCAACATAGTATATGTGCACAAAGTGATACACATGCAAATGAAAGATTAAAAAAAAAGGTTGAAGTTTATACAACACCTTCTGCCTCAGAGAGTAACATACAGCTCCAAAGCAAGGAAACTCATCAACAAGTGGCCTGAAGATCAGCCTAAAAATACCAGTAAACCCAATGTTTTTCACCTAAATGAAAACAGATAATAATCACAAAGTTAAAACCATTTTCATAAAAGTTAGAACATAGCATGATGCAAATATTTCAGGAACTAAAATAGAAACTTGCATGGATAAATTAGTTATCAACATACCCAGTGAAATCCCACTAGTGAGGTGTGGGAAGAGTAGAGTGTACGCAGACCTTACCCCTACCCCGAAAAAGGGTAGAGAGGCTGTTTCCGGGAGACTCTCTCAACAGGAGAGACAATAATATCAGAAAAGAAACAAGAGAAAATGCATGTAACAACAAAAGATGCCAGAAAGAAAATAACAACAACGAATAGGTGAAAGGACAATAACACAAAACTATGCAAAACAACAATGCGAACACAACATAGACCGCTAACAAACCTAAACAAAAATCTATCAGACGACCCGGTACAAAGAAGAACTCTCGACTACCCCTAGCCTACCGCCCTAAAGCTCGACCTCCACATGTTCCTATCAAGCCATGATAGGTACATATGGAGGTCGAGCTTTAGGGTGGTAGGCTAGGGGATAGTCGAGAGTTCTTCCCTCTTTGTACCAGTATCAGGTAGTCTGATAGAGTTTTGTTTAGCCTTGATAGGAACATGTGGAGGTCGAGCTTTAGATTAACCTTAAGGAAGTATTGCAGGGAATATAATGACATTCACTTTTCATTTTGTAGTCAGTCGCAAAAAAAACACATAAGCATGAGTATGTCCACGCAAATCATATGGGATAACCTGCAAGCGTAAGGCATAAATACAAACTAGTTAAGCTAAAACAGTTGTTTGCTCCACAACTAATTCCAGTGCATCCTTCAATTTGAGTAATCCGCGGAGAAAAACAATAAAATTTGCATCTCAGAAGAAATTAGGACCATATCATGTGGAGCAGTTAAAATATGCAGCACAGCTCTGAGGTGCAACTAATTACCTGTACTGGTAATGCTACACCAACATAAGTCTTGATATCGAGTATTATGTTTGGGTTCCCATCCCATTGCATCTCTAATTCCATGGTAATACCCTCACTTCCATCTTCAATAATAGAAATCCCTGCAATGAAACGTCTATATGAGACCAAGCATTTGTTAAATATCACATGATTCATCCCACAAGCAATTTTTTTTATTAAGGAGTAAACTGAGACTAGAGGCGACGTCCCCACTCCCCACAATAGCTCTATGAGGTTCGGATGTTTTTTATACCCCTGCCAATCTCCAGTGGCGGACCTAGAGCATTGAATATGGGTTCCCGGGAACCCAGTAACTTTTGCGTAGACCTTGTATTTATATTAAGAAATCTACTAAATTTTGGTAAATATCTAACTGTGAACCAGTTATTATTACATATTAATTTGAGATTATGGTAGGAACAAGGAACCTATAAACTTCAAATCTTGGATCCGCCTCTACCAATCTCAACTTATTTGCCACATTTTGACTTCTCAAAGAGGTTAGAAATAGCAGGGAAAAGTTATGCTGCTTCAAATAAGCACATGAAAAAGAACTAGAGGACTAATAAGCTCGTCCATATATATAAGTGACTCCTAAAACCTTTTGTAGCCGTGGAAACAGCCTCTTGCAGAAATGCAGGGTAAGGTTGCGTATAATAGACCCTTGTGGTCCGGCCTTTCCCCGTACCCCAGCGCATAGCGGGAGCTTAGTGCACCGAGCTGCCCTTTTTTTATATGCAAGAGCTTTGAATAGTTAAAGAAAGTAGAACATGATCAAACTTTTGGTTGGTAGAACAAATATATCATGTAAGAGGAAGTAAATTCTAGTTTAAGCAAAACAAAAAGAACATACGACAAATGTTTTGGAACGAAGGGACTGCATAACATACATTCATTGTCTTTTCTCCTATATCATGACCAATTTATAGTGTTTGTAACTATCATCTAGCAAATGGCAATCAACAGACTCAATCCATGCGTCCAATTCCAAAAGTCAGTAAAATTGAACGAATAAGTAATTACCGACCATACACATATGCACACAAATAGATAAAGCTCTAAAACGCTGGAATGAGTTGCGACACCTGGGGAATGTAATAACAGCCATCATCTAACCTGTGAATTGTGGAGCAACTGTACCAAGAGTGAACTTCGAAAATTTTAACGACGCCAAAATCACAGGCCTATATTGTTCCAAAACTGGCTCCACATTGGACTTTACCAGTTCTGATGCTGCCTGAATTACGATATAACCACACCAACTCAATTCGCAACAAAGAAGTCCCAACAATCAGAACTTAGGGGAAAAAATACAAAAATTGCAGAATCCCAATAGAGTGGAAATAAACTATGTATAGACATTGAACCTAACCTCATCCACATATGGCCAGATCTTTTCAAGATGAGAATTAAGCCACTTCAACTGTAAGAACAAAATTGAAAAATCGAAAAGGTCACTTCTTTCCCACACAACAAACTAAATCACATGTATTATCGATAGACATTAAACATAGTCAGTCCACAGAGAAACAGTCTGGTAACCAAAGACCATAATCCGAACCACAATGCACGAATTTTATCTCAATCATCTTATGGTCTCTACGCGCCCCAAAAACAAATAAGGACATTAATGGCGTGTTTGGTATGCCGGAGAATATTTTCCGAAAATTTGCCAAAAAATATTTTCTACGGATAATATTTCCACTAGGAGGGGGGGGAGACAATTATCTCAAACATCTATACGACTACACATTATTATCAATCTTTACTATCAAATATTTTCATCAAAGCACTATCCAATTTGCTAATTCAATCTTCAAGAAATGTCTCTCCAGAAAATTTTCCACTTCCCAACCAAACACCAATTTTTTTTCTTCAGAAAATGAATAAATTAGCAGATTTCTGAAAAATGACTTCTATTATACCAAGCACACCCTAAAGATAAGTTAAAGACTTCACCTTTTGCTAATTATCTCAACTCTTAACTTCATATCTCTACTTTAACCGACACTTAGACGTTATTATCAATCGTTATTACTCAAAACTTTTCACCAAAACACTATCAGATTTGCATATTCTTTTCACTCTTCAACAATTTTTTTTTTGGGGGAAGGGTTGTTCTCTTACTATCTTCCGCTTAGGTTTCCTAGTATCTTGCCATTGTTACTGCTTGTTGCTATTGCTTTCTTCCATCTATTTTTCTGGTTCTTACATTGTTGGTATCATTTTTTTCTGGCCTTTGTTGTTTAATATTGCTTGTTTCTATTATTTTTTTCATCCTCGCGGGCCGAGGGTCTTTCGGAAACAACCTCTCTACCTCCCTAAGGTAGGAGTAAGGTCTTCATACACAGTGGCGAAGCCACATGGTCACAAGTCGTCGAAAAATTGCACTGTGTATATAAGTAAAATATTACGCTTTAGAGATATATAACACATATTAAACACCCTTTGTCGGAAATTTTTTCACTTCTTTCAAGTTTGAATACCCTTGGAAAAATTACTAGTTTCACCACTTTTCATACGCAGTACCCTCCCAGACACTGCTTGTTCAATAATGTTTTTTTTTCCAAAAAAAGACTTTCGTCCTACCAAACACACCCAGTGGCCGACGCACATGGTGGCAAGCGGGTTCAACTGAACCCGCTTCCGCTTCGTCAAAAAATAATATTGTGTATATGTATAAATTAGGATTACAGCTGCATAAATTTTGTATAAATATTTTATTTGAACCCACTTGACAACTAGTACTATTTTACTACTAAAGTTATGTACTTATAAGATTAAACCCGCTTGCACAAAATTCTGAATCCGCCACTTAACACACCCTGAAGAGAAGCTAAGGATTTTACCTTTTGCTGATTGGAAAAAACAACCCAAGAAGGGTATTGTTCTGGTGAGAAGATCTTTCTCGAATCATCCACTGTCATTCTAGCAAATGCAGCAATTCCACTAGCCTAAACAATTCAACCAAAAAAAAAAACATAAATATAAAAACAAACCGCAAAAATGAAAAATAACTAAAAATCCAAACTTTGAAGTAAAAAATAGCAAGAAGACTATAGTTGACTTACCAGTTCCGTACGATATTTAGATCTTGCATTTTCTGATTTAACAAAAGCAATTATTATAGCAAGTCCAAATGTAATACCAATCACAACCCCTAAAATAAATGACATTTTTTTCTATTCTTCTTGAATTCTTCTCTTCCTTGTTCAATATCTTTTGAGATGAAAGTGAAAGTGTAAACTGTTGCAAAGATCTAAAAGGTTAGATTTTTAATCTGTTTTTTTGGAGTTTTCTTAAGGTGGGGTTTTTCCAACAGGGAATTCTTTAAAAAATAAAAATAAAAAATAGTATCTTGAGATTCAGTGAAACTGAAAATTGTTGGAAAATGTACTAAAAGGTGGGACTTTAAAGAAAAAAGAGGAAATTGATATCTGTAGAGCTAGAAGTTTTACTTTTTCATTTTTCTTTCTAGTTATTATTATAATCAATAATCAAAGATTAGAGCGGCCATAACCGGCCAAAGACACATTTTCGAAGAGTACAAAGCAAAAGTTAGGAAAAGAAAGAAGGAATGTCATTTTCGGACAGGTGAGTTGACTATTAGTGGGACCAAAATTTAGCCATTTATCTTTAGCCAAGTAATCAAATTATATAGTAATTCATCTTTCTTGATCTTTTATATTTATAATAATAAAATAATTTTTTTCCCACAAAATCGTACATTTCTGTTATGCTTTTATGAATTTGAAATTAGTGATTACTTAAAAATATTGTCTAATATGGGATAGCGTTTTGACATAAATTTAATTAAAATTTGATAAATAATAATTGAAGATAAGGTGAAAAATAATTTGCGTAAGCTGAAATTGAGTGAGGACAAGCCTTTTCTTTGAAAAGAAGTTGAAGTTTTATGAGTAGAAAATTCTAAAAACATGAAAACCTAGTCTAAACCACTTTTTAAAACTTGAAAAAATCATTTTAAAAAACTGCAAAAAACTGGTTATTTTTTATAACCAAACAAATTTTTTAAACTTTTTTTGAAAAAAGCTTATGGCCAAACGGGAGCTGGGGGTTTGAAAAAAACTTACGGACAAAATCCATCTCCAGGTATCATATGCTTTGAACATGATCCATGTTCAGGGAAGACCCATCTCTAAATAATATCAATTGCTCATTGGGGGTGTGTACAGATTCTGGAGGGGCTCCTTCAGCCCAAGTGCTATCATAAATCAATATAACCGTTGTGGCATGCAACCTGATCCCATAATTGTCACTCATAATCAGGCTCTTGGCCTCACTCAGTCATCAATCTCTCCAGTCTCATTCACGGGCTCACAATGTCATGAAACTAGCCCGGAAACAATGGTATGATGTATCAACAAATAACAACAGAGGCTAAGATATGATATGAAATGCATGAATATGACCGAGTACGAAATATCAATGAAATCAGTAAGATGACAGCAAGAAACGACCACTATGGGTCCCAACAGTACCAGCATAAAGCCTAAACATGATATATAGCATGATTGACATCTCAATTCCTTTATCACATGATGAAAATACGGATATTAACCAAATATAACCACTACACAATACCATGGCATCAACCAGGTCACAATTCCCATGATGCACGCCTGCACGCCCGTCACTTGGCGTGTGCGTCAACTCAATACCAATTACATAACACATAACTCGGGGTTTCGAACCCTCTGAACCAAGTTTGAAAGTGTTACTTACCTCAATCCGGGCAAAAATTTAGTCCAAAATGCCTTTGCTGCTCAAAGAGGTCTCCAAACATCCTGAATCTAGCCATAAGCAGTACAATACAATTAATATAGGCTAAAGGGATCAATTCCACAAGAAAAATACGAAATTATACCCAAAAATTCGAAATCGGCTCAAACCCTCCCCGGGCCCACGTCTCAAAATCCGACAAAAGTCACAAAACCCGAAAATTCATTCACTCAGAGTCTAACCATACCAAATTTACTCAAATCCGATAACAAAATCCCATTCAGAAACCTCAAAATCTAGCTCAAGAACTCTTTCTCTTTTTTCCCAATTTTTACCCCAAATCACAAATTAGATGATGGAATTAAAGACATAATCGTCAAATTTAGCTAAAACCAAGTAAGAATCACTTACCCCAATCAACTCCTTGAAAATTCCTTCAAGAATCGACCAAATCTGTGGTCTCTAGCTCAAAATATGAAAATAGGTTCAAACACTCGTTTTCGAAATATAGATATTCCTTCATCGCGAACGCGACTTTCCTCTCGTGTTCGCGTTTACCAATCTGCCTGCCTCTCAAGAACGCGAAGCTTTGCTAACACCACTTTTCGCGAACGCAACCCCTGCCCCGCGAACGCATAGACCAAGGGCATGGAGTCCCCAGCTATCTCAACATCTCTTCGCGAATGCGACACCTCACCCGCGTTCGCGGTGCACACACATCCATACCTTCGTGTTCGCGTCCTACTCTTCGCGAACGCGAAGAAGAAAATCTTCCCAATTCACAAACACCCTTTGAGAACGCAAGGCTCCTCTCACGAACGCAAAAAAAGGAAACCAGAAGAAACACACCAGCAGTTATCAACCAACAACCTAAGTCCAAAAATGATCCGCTAACCCTCCAAAACTCACCCGAGGCCCCCAGGACCTCAACCAAACATATTATCAAGTACAAAAACACAATACGAACTTAGTCGAACCCTCAAATCACCTCAAATAACATCAAAAATACGAATTACACACGGATTCAAGCCTAATGAAGTTTGAAATTTCCAAATTCCACAAACGACGCTGAAACCTATCAAACCACGTCCAATTGACCTCAAATTTTGCACACAAGTCATAAATGGCACTACAAAACTATTCCAACTTCCGGAAATCCAATCCGACCCCGATATCAAAAAATCTACTCCCGGTCAAACTTTCTAAAATTTCAACTTTTGCCATTTCAAGCCTAATTCTGCTATGGACCTCCAAATCACATTACAGACGCACTCCTAAGCCCAAAATCACCTGAGGGAGCTAACGGAACCATCAAAATTCAAATCCAAGGTAGTTTACACATAAGTCGACATCCGGTTGACTTTTCCAACTTAAGATTTCAATTAAGAGACTAAGCGTCTCAATTCACTCTGAAATCTCTCTGGACTTTAACTAACTAACCCGGTAAGTCATAAAACAGTTGTAAAACACAAAAAGGAGCACAAAATGGGGAAATGAGGCTACAACTCTCGAAACGACCGACCGGGTCGTTACATAAGTGTTGTTATAAAGAACATATATTATAACATAACATAAAAATTGGTTCCGAAAAAGCTTGGCTTTTATAAAGAAGTGTTGTTATATAGGTATGTTGTTATAGAGAGGTCTGGCTGTATATGGCATAGTTCTTTCTTTTCCTTTTTTTTATTACTGTAATCACACTTTACAGTATTATATTTGTTTCATTTTAGGTGATACAAATTTTTATTACTCTATTTCAAAATCAATGACATCTTAATATATTTGGAAACGGTTAACTAACTTCCAATTTACTCTTAATGTTATTCTTTTATAGCCATAGAATCTCATGGCATGTTTATGAACAGTGGCAGAGCTACTCATTGGCCAGGAAAGTCAATTGATACCCATTCGTCCGGAAATTATACCGCGTAGATAAGTCAAATATTTTATTTTGACGTATATATATATTATGCGTTGACTCCCCTTAATTTTTCATATGCTTACTTATTTATATTTTGACACTCCTTAGGAAATCTAACGCTTCAAGCATATTCAATTGACCCAGTTCCTTTGGAATATCACTGGTGATAGGCTATAATTACGTATTTTAGTCGCTAATTACACTCTAGTTTACTGCATTTTAATTGAGTTTGAACTTTAATCGCTAGTGTTTTGCTCTAACTGTGTGTTTTATGCCTTGTAGGAGTGATTCTGAGCTATATAGATGTTATGGGATGAATTTAAGTGATTTGGAGCTTTGAAGTCTGAGTAAAAGCTCAAGGAATTAAACCGGGATCGTGTTCGGGAGTCAAATTTGATAGTTAAGAACAAACGAAGACTCATGAAGCATATTGTGCACTGTCTAGTAAAATTTGCTATGTGTTCTTACAGAAAGCTTTTTTCTTCTACCAATCATAATCGATTCAGTAGACTAGATGTTGCTGATAAGATGAAGACGAACCCAACAGTAAAGGTAGTGTTGGAATAGATCGACCTCAAGCCTCTCTGTCTCAGAAGTTGAATGATTTAGCTGAAGAAGAAGGAGACAGACCAAAATGAGAAGAAACAGAATAACCAAATTAATCTCATTATATTGAAAACAAGCGGACAAAACAAAGTTGGAAATCATCCTACATGGAAGACACGTGGCATCATCTCAGCTATTGAACTTAACATTGATGGATTAATCTGGACCTTCCAAATTGAATTTATTAATGTAAATGGTACTCACATGCACTGAAGAAGGAATGATGAGTTGGTTATGTTTGTTAGAATTAGACACTAGTATTAGGACAAGTGTACAAAATTGATAGGGTATTCTTTTATTCTTTAATTTCTTTTCTATTTGTTACACTTGTATAAATAGATAGTCCTTTGTACAGTATAATCAATCAAAAAATACGGAAAATTTCTCAACTTATTCTCTCATTTTCTTCATGGTATCAGAGCATTAGCTCTTCTTCTTCTTCATCTTCATCCGTACAATCTCTTTTCTTCTTCTTCAAGTTTTCTGATTCAGTCATGGCTGATCCAACTAATGTTACTCAAACTCACATCACTCATACTTCATCTTCAACCATACTAGGAAATGCAAACACCTTCGATTCATCACATCCATGTTTTCTTCATGCCTCTGATGCACCAGGTATAATACTGGTGAACACACCATTCAATGGTCATGGTTAAGCAGGGTGGAGCAGATCCATCTTGATCTCTCTTTTAGCCAAAAACAAACTGGGTTTTATCGATGGCTCGTGTCCCATGCCTTCTACTACAGACCCTATTCATCCAACCTAGAGCAGGTGCAATCATATGGTGACCTCTTGGCTATTGAATTCACTGACTAAAGTCATTGCTGACAGTGTTCTCTACTCAAAAACTGCTAAGGATCTTTGGCTGGATCTGGAGCACAGATTTGGACAACCTAATGGAGCCAAATTATATCACCTACAAAAGGAACTTGCTGATTTAGTTCAAGGGTCAGCAGACATTGCTACTTACTTCACTAAAATGAAGAGACTATGAGATGAATTAGACACTCTCAATTCTGATATGTATTGTTCCTGTGCTTGTGGTTGTGGTGCAAAGAGAAAAATGCAACAGTTTAAGGAAGATGAAAGACTCATTCAATTTCTCATGAGATTGAATGAAACTTATGGACAAGCAAGAAGCAACATACTCATGGTTAAGCCTTTACCCTCAGTCAATCAAGCATACTCACTCCTCATGCAGGATGAGAATCAAAGGGAGATTCATGTCAACTCTCAATTTCCAACAGATGGTGCTTCATTTCTAGTGAAAAATCAAGGTTCTCATAATTACCAGAACACTGCAAGACCTCACTTTAACTCTCAGCAGAGAGTTGGAAACAACTCCTATAAAGGAAACCTTGCTCTTAAAGGAAAGAAAATGTGTCCTATTGTAAGATGACCAATTACACAATTGATAATTGTTACAGGCTTGTGGGTTTCCCTACTGATTTCAAGTTTACTAAGAACAAGAGGTTTCAAAACTCTCCTAAAGGGAACTCAGTTGCTGCTACAGTGGAAGATACAAAGGATATTCATAGCAACATGGCAGAAAGACCTCAATTTTCCCAGAAAGTCTCACCTGATCAATTCAACCAATTGGTCAACCTTCTAAATCAAATACAAACAGGACAGGGTGCTACTCAGGAAAGTTAATGCAAATTCTGCTGCTGGTATATTTTTTACTAATTCACCATCATGTTACTCAATCACTAATTCTAATCTTGCTAACTCTTGGATCATAGATTCAGGAGCAACTGAACATATGTGTTTCAATGCCAAATCATTTCTGTTCTTAGTACCATTATCTACTCCTCTAATGGTAAAGTTACCTAACTCTTTTAGGGTAAAGGTCACTCATACTGGAAATGTTTCCATTTTTTCAGGTTTGGTGGTAGAAAATATTCTGCACATCCCTAGTTTCAAATACAATTTACTCTCAGTTTCTAGACTTTGTCAAAGGTTCAGATGCCTCCTAGTTTTCACTCCTTTTGGGTGTATTTTGCAGGGCCCTCTCATGAAGAGCCCTCAAGTTTTTGGTGAAGTTAAGGAAGGACTTTACTTATTGCAACCTAATGTTATCAAGTCTAGGACTATTTCTTCCGACACTATAACATCTTTATTTCCAAAATCGTTTTCTAATTCAGTTTCAGCTTGTCGTTCTTTTCCTATCTTGGCAACTACAGAATCTGATGTAAAACTATGGCATGTAAGGTTGGGGCATTTGCCTTTCAATGAAATGAAGTATATCAGTTCTATTTCTTTTGTTCTTAATCCTATATGTCATTGTGATGTTTGTCCATTAGCACGACAATCTAGATTACCTTTTCCAATAAGTCAAATTAAGACTAAACAAGTCTTTGAATTAATTCATATTGACACATGGGGTCCCTATGGGACACCTACTTACAATGGATATAAGTATTTTCTCACTATTGTGGATGATTTCAGTCGTGCAACTTGGACCTATCTATTGAGTACTAAGGGTAACGCATTCACAGTTTTGAAATATTTTTTGTGTATGGTGGAAAGACAATTTAATGCCAAAGTCAAGATTATCAGGTCAGATAATGCCTTAGAATTAGGCACAGCCACTGCAGCTTCGTTTTTCTACAATCACAAGGCATTTTGCATCAGACTTCATGTGTGGGGTACTCCCCAACAAAATAGGATTGTGGAGAGGAAGCATAGACATTTACTAGAAGTTGCCAGAGCTCTCCTATTTCAGTCCAAGGTGTCTGTATGCTACTGGGGAGAATGCATTCTAACAGCTACATTTCTGATCAACAGATTCCCATTTAGAGTACTTAAAGGCCAAAGTCCATATCAATTGTTGTTTGGTAAGGAACCTATTTATTCTTTCTTGAGAAGTTTTGGTTGTCTATCTTATGCCTCTACCTTGACACTTAACAGAGGGAAATTTGACCCCCAGAGCTACAACATGTATTTTTATGGGTTATCCCATTGGTAAGAAAGGATACAAACTTCTGAATCTAACTACTAAGAGAATCTTTGTTTCCAGGGATGTTCATTTTTTTGAACACATCTTTCCTTTTGCTCATACTACTTCAGATCATTCCCCTCCTCCTATTTTCACATTCCCTGTACCTTCCTTCACCACTGATTCTACCACACATCAGACCTCACATGCTCCACAGATTTCTCCCACACCTATTAACCCCTCCAATTCCCCACAACATTCTACTCCTTCTCCCTATTTTTCTCCTGTTTCTCATGTTTCTCCTTCCCCACCAGTCCCTCTTAGGAGGTCAAATAGAGATAATATAGGTACTTTACCTAGTTATCTTAAGGATTACATTTGTAACAACATTTTTCTCACTAATGTCACCACTTCCTGCCTCACTTCTCCTTGTTCCCCATCTCCATTTTCTTTTTCCGCCCTTACTAGCTCCAATCAACATCTACTCCAATTTCTCATATTTCAGAACCTACAAGCGACTCTCAGGTTTGTTCCAACCCAGGTTGGCTCCAAGCTATGGATTCTAAGATTAAGGCTCTGGAGGAAAACCACACTTGGGATGTAGTTCTATTGCCCTCAGGCAAGAAAGCTCTTCCTTGTAAATGGGTTTACAAGATCAAGCAACTTGTTGATGGCACTATTGAGAGACTCAAGGCATGACTAGTTATAAGGGGTGATGTTCAGAGAGAAGGTATTGACTACACAGAAACCTTCTCTCCAGTTGTCAAAATGACCACTATCAGATGCTTATTATCTATTGCAGTAAAGAAAAACTGGTCTATTTCTCAATTTGATGTCAGTAATGCTTTTCTATACGGGGAACTACATGAAGAAGTGTATATGAAGTTCCATGTTGGTTTACCCTCACCAAGCCCCAACCATGTTTATCGACTCAAGAAGTCTCTTTATGGTTTAAAACAAGCTTCAAGGAAGTAGTATGCCAGACTTGCTGGGGCTTTAAGTTTCAAAGGGTTTTCTTCTTCTCTCAATGATTATTCCCTGTTCTTTAAGAGAACAGGAATTTTGATTTCTATTGTTGATGTGTACGTAGACGACCTTTTACTCACAGGAAATAACATCAATGAACTCACATATCTCAAGACTTTTCTACACTCTGAGTTTAAAATGAAGGATCGTGAACCTCTTCATTATTTTTTAGGCATGGAAATCTTAAGAGAACAACATGGCATGATTATTACTCAAAGAAAGTTCACTACTGACCTGCTCAATGAATTCGATTGCTCCAATCTTCCATTGGTCTCTTCTCCCTTGGATCCCTCTTCCAAATTGACTGTTGATTTTGGGCCTCCTTTGGCTGATGCTTCCGTTTATCGTCGCTTGGTGGGCAAGCTCAACTATTTAACCCACACGCGACCAGTTCTTTGCTTTGCAGTCCTCACACTCAGTCAGTGTATGCAAAGTCCTTGTGTTGGTCATTTCTCTGCTGCTTTGCGTGTCCTCCGTTATCTTTGATCTAACCCAGGCCAAGGATTATTTCTCAACAATCAGCCCTCGTTTCATCTCTTGGCCTTCTGTGATGCAGATTGGGCCTCTTGTCGTGACAGTCGCCGCTCTGTCAGTGGCTTTTTTATCAGTCTGGGTGGCTCGCCGGTGTCGTGGAAGTCAAAGAAACAAGCTTCCATTTCCCTTTCGTCCGCAGAAGTCGAGTATCGTTCCATGCGCCGCTTAGTTGCTGAGCTCACATGGCTGACTCGTTTACTCACAGATCTATCAATTCCTCCTCCGATTCCGGTTCCCATTTTCTCAGACAGTCAAGCGGCCATTCATATCGCCCGGAATCCCGTGTTCTACGAGAGGACTAAGCATGTCGATCTGGATTGTCATTTAGTGAGGCAGAAATTTTAAGCAATTTCTTCAGATTTAAGTCATGATCAATTCAGCGGTCCTGTTCTTCGATCACTTGAGGTCAACTAGACTCGTTGTATATTTCAAAGGGTTGCTTGACTGGAGCAAAGCAAAAGCTTCACTAAGAGAGCAAAGATGATACCCAAGGAAAGAAGAAGAAAAGCTTTTACTTAGCAACACAAAACAGACATGTGAATAAAAGAAAAAGATACGTCCCATTTCTTTTTTCTTGTTTATTTTAAGCAAATAACAGAATGTTCTTACAAAATCAATTATCAATATCCTTGTATATATATATAGTTAGTTAGTTAGTTAAACTCATGAGTTATATCACTAACATCTAATTAATTTCACCAGAGACTTGGTCAATATTAGTTAGTCTTTTCCTGCTTCTTACCTTCGTGATGCTAGTCCGATAGGATTTTTGTCTTAAACTGCTAGTGATTAATGTTTTGTCTTACAGTTTTTTTATTTTTAGAGTGTCGGGTCCAGAGGCAGATGTAGTGTTCCACCGACGGGCTCAACTGAACTCATAACTTTCGTCTAAGAGTAAAAATTTATATGTAAAAATTCATTAAAATTGCAAAATAGCAGACATGAACCCATAACTTTAAAAATATAATAGGTTCAATGTTAAAAACCTTAAAATTGAACCCATAGGATTTAAATCTTGGATTCCCCTCTGGCCGGGTCTATTTAATGGCTATCACTTTTCATTTATTTTCTAGTTTTAATGATGCTGTTATTATTTGTTAGTGGTACTGATATTGTCTTTTTTCGTCTTCTTTTTCGAAAACAGCATCTCTACTCTTTCAGGGTAGGGATAAGGTCTACGTACACACTATCGTCCCCAAACCCCACTAGTAAAATTTTAGTAGGTCGTTATTATTGTTGTTGAAGACTTGGTCAATACTAATGTTGAAGATTGCACCATCAGTAATACACTGAGCAGAGAATTATTTTGCAAACAAGTGGGTCCGTGCAGAAGTAGAGTCATGTTTCAAATTTATGAGTTCAAAATTTTAGAATAATAATTTTAAGAGCCACTAACTAGGTTCTTAATTTAATATTTACGTATTTAATGAAATTTGTATACATTGTTTGAATAAAATTTGTTGTGTACGGTCGAACCTGCATTCGGACTTCTAGCTCCGCCACTTGGTCCATGAACAAGCAGGAGAATTTCTAACAAATTTCCGAGATAGTAATGGATTTACTCGTATATTTAAGGATGGCAATGGGGAGGGGCGGGGCGGGTTTGGTAAGACCCACAAAAATGTCAACCCGCCCCGCATAGTTATTTTTTAGTTTTTTACCCGCCCCGCCCCGCTTAATTTTTCTTCTTCTTCTTCTTTTTTCTCTAATTTCGTGTTTTGTTTCTATTTTCAATTATTGATTTTCTAAAAACATGTTCATTACACCGGCATTCCTTGTAATGCGTCATAGCAGAGAATATCTTTACCTTTGTAATAATGTATATGATCTTTCAAAATAAATGGGTTACTATCATTTCCTATTACTAATACGATATATTGACTTTTGTAATTTTATTTTTGTGAGACTTATGCAAATTGGTTAATTATAAATCAAAATTGTATTCGTGTTAGTGAAGAAAAATATGAAATTGCAGTTGAAATGATTGCTTTGTTTCAAAAAAGATAAAATTCATAGTTGCCCCGCATTGAACCCGCATTAAACTCACAACCGCCCCGCCCCACTTTAAAATTTTTAAAATTTATTTTAACCTGTCCCGCACCCGTACCCGCATAAGAGTAAACCCGCCCCGCCCCGCCCCATCCCATTGCCATCCCTACGTATATTATGATGTTTTCCAACCATTTTGTAATTTTCCAAAAGACTTTTCAATGGATAGAGTAGATGAAATTAAACTAGGGATATCCTATCAAATTTCCACAAGACTTTCCCATGATACAAGTACTATTACTAAAGGAAACTACCGGCTATGTCTATTTATAAGTAGTTTATTACAAAAATTTATTAATTCATAAAATATTAATAAAAAATTATCAATATTAGCCAATTAGCTATTCGTAGCCAAAAAAAGTCAAAATTTTGCTTTCTTTTGAGTGGGTATTATTAGATAGATTGGGTACATCTTAAAGAGCTTGACTCTGATTTTGGATGATTTGGTGGAGTTTTGTCGTGGCCGTTTAAATTGAAAATTTGGAATAGAAAATTAACATTAAAAAATTGATATATATATCATACTGTGTATTATTTGTGTATCGCACTAAATTTTTAGTGCAATTTTACCAAGGAATCTAATATCTATACAGTTATAAAACGTCAAGATGTGTGGAGCTGCTTTAATTAGTTAATAATACCGTGTGGACTTCAGAATTTTCCCACAGATGCTTCTAACAATTTTCCAAGATTGTGTCCTTTTGTGTTACTGCAATTATACATGTATCTATGCAACCCTTTTAGTCAAGGATCAAAATTATGCATAATACATATTTCATTCGTTTTAATTAAGATGACGTACTTTGACTTGAAACAAAGTTTAAGAAAAAAAAAAAGATTTTTGAAGTATGTGATTCTAAAATATTTAAGGAGCAAAAGCTGTGTGGGGTCACGATATTAGTGTGACTATAAAAGCTTCTCATTAAGGATAAAGTGTATAAAATAGAATTTTGTAAGTTAAATTATTTTCAAATATAAAAATATTTAATTATTTTTTAAATGAACTAATAAAAAAAATATGTCATTTAAATTGAAATAGAAGGACTAGCTGGTAACATATACAAGGAACCTTTTTCCTTTTACTGATAGAGCAAGAAAGTGAAGATAGCTTTTGAAAACATCAATACTTCCTTCATTTCAGGTCATGTGAACTTATTTTCTTTTTGGTCCGTTTAAAAAATAATGTTTCCTTTTTAGGCAAGTTTCGCTACTGTATTCGAATACAACATATACAATCGCACAACAGGACTCCCATATTATTGTTTGAATACAGTAGCACGAATACAGTGAATACAATCGCGTGGCAGTGAAATTTATATAGAATTGATTTTGATGAGTTAAATTAGGAAGTGATACACACTAATTGATTCTGTTCCGTTATTAAATAGTCGGATTCCCCTATTTTTAGGCGAATTCCGCTATTGTATTCATGAATACAGTAGCGCAAATCTGGCTATTGTATTCATGAATAATACAGTAGCACAAATACATCGAATACATGCACGTAACAACTAAATAATAATTATAGGAAGTAATTATATATATAGTAGCTATAGAAAGTTAATAGCCACTAAACAATAGTGATCTCCAAAAATTCCTCATAATTAAAAATTGCAATTTATATATCCAAATTCCTCAACAAAAAATGGAACTAACATGATAATTTTTTATGTGTTATTGACAATAAATTAGTCCTTTTCCTCTATTTCTATACTTCAGTTTTACCTTTAACACTGTTTTGCCACTATAATCAATTGCAGTTATTACTGAGGTATGCATCTAAACATTTATTACTGAGGTATGCATCTAAACATTTGTTGTAATTGTTTCATATATGTTGTTCGGACTCTTCAAAAACTTTATTCAAAAGGAGTGCATTCTTAGAAATAGATACGGTGCGACATTTTAGATATTCCGAGCAACATAGGTTTTCATCAAACAAGCAGCTACTTACTCAGGATCAGTTAGAAAAAAACAGAAACAAAGTAACTTGAGTTGAACAAATGTCACGTCCCGAATCTGGGTCTGGACGTAACACGGCACTCGGTACCTGACTACATGTGACCGAGTGAACCAACTGGCTGGCTGAACGTCTGAATGATAAAAATCAAAGTGTGAAAACACTAATACAAGTCTGAAACATGTTTGTAGCCAACATCGCTTAACACAAAAAGCTTGTGAGTCTGCCTAACTGTTACTCTAGTCTATGAAGCCTCTAATGAAGTACTGAAACATTGACTGTCTGAAAATACTGAAGATTGTAAGGTAATGATAATGACCCGAAAGAACCGGGGATCACCAAATAGTTGGTACGAGAATCCTAGCGCTCTGAATCGTCAACCTGTAAATCATTACCTGCATCGTGAGATGCAGGCCCCGGGAAAAAGGGACGTCACTACATTTGAATTGCACTGGTATGTAAAGCAACTGAAAGAAAGAATTATAAAGGTTGAAACTGAAACTAAGCTGATAACTGGCAATTGATAACTGAAAAGATAACTATTGAAACTGAAATGATAATTGATAGCTGAAATGATAAATAATAATTGAATTGAACAAAGGAAGTAAGGATATAAATACTCCCTCTTCTGAATGATGAAAAACTTTTTATCTGAATAAGCTACGATCTCGGGCCCAATATATATATATATATATACACACACACATATGCACAAGCTACGACCTCATGCCCAAGTATACATAACTACGACCTCGGGCCTAAAAATGCATAAAGCATAAACTACGGCTTTATGCCCAAGTATGCATAAAGCATAAACTACGGCTTTATGCCCAAGTATGCATAAAGCATATAAACTACGACCTCAGGCCCAACTACATGTGTTCAACATTCAGGAACTGAGAATCATACTGAAATACTGAACCATACTGAGTTACATGATACTTGAATGCTGAATAGAACTAGACTGAGACATGTATTCATGAACTGATTATGAAAACTAAAACTTCAACTATTTATGACATGCTGATAATCTAGACTGAGACACATGGGTATCAACCCCAAGTCTATATTGATTATGCACTGATTTTACAACGTTTAGAATGAAAGTCATGAATGAGTTACGAAGCTAGAGAATATAAGTTCTACGACTATTCATGGAACTAAGGCATAATCACTTTATGAGGAAACTAGTAATAGTCATAATGAATGGGACGTAGGGAGAATCATAGACCCTCCCAAACGTGAAGAGAGTTAGCCTCACGTACCTTAACTTCCCGCTCTTGAGCGTAATACAACGTTTGTCAACCCCTTTCAACTTTAATCTATAGCAATACAAGTCAAAGAGATTCTATATTAGCTATGATACTCATGTTTTGGTCACTTAGGCATTTTATCAAACACTTGGTGAAGTATAAAGCTTCACATCCCTCATTAATGGTGTTTCTTCACCCAAAAACCCATTCTCTTGCTCCTAGATAAATTCTAAAACCTGAAATTGCTATCATCAATACCATTCTTTATCACCCATAAGGTAAACAACAACCTTAACCAATAATCAACAATCAACAATCCAAACATATAACCGTTCATGTTTTTCTATCAAACCCATCAACTCATATCTCATGAACTAGAGTCTATAATCATTAATTCAATGCTCGAATCAATTAGAGGGTGAAGACATTACCTTTTTGGAAGAAAGCTTGCAAAACCCTCCTTTGAGTTCTTGAAGAAATTTCTTGAAGATCTAAGTATTTTATGTGTAATTCATCAATATTAGTGTAAAAATGATTGAATTCACACAAAGATAATGGAGATTGCTTACCTTGAAGATGGGAGGAGTTGGGGGTCTTGAGAGAGCGGAGGAAAACCCTAAAATTCGTCCAAAAGAAATGGGGGAAGTGGACCCCCGAATTTGCTTAAAAATACCCTAGCTGGGCCGCGCCCGGTCTGGCGAAGTGAGCCTCACTTTGCTGTCCAGCACCTTCAAGGGAAGGCAGGATCCGCGCCCGGTCTGGCGAAGTGAGCCTCACTTTGCTGTCCAGCACCTTCAAGGGAAGGCAGGATCCGCGCCCGGTCTGGCGAAGTGAGCCTCACTTTGCTGTCCAGCACCTTCAAGGGAAGGCAGGATCCGCGCCCGGTCTGGCGAAGCGAGTCTCGCTTTGCTGTCCGCCAAAATAACTGGGTGGTCTGGATTTGGTAATTTGATCATAACTTCTTGTAGGAAGGTCCAAATGACGAACGGTTTGAAGCGTTAGAAACTAGACTCAAAGACCTTTCAGATAGGTTGTGCATCACCTAACGCCTTATATCTGTAGATATGCTCGTCCAAAGTGTGGTCTTGGGCGTACTCATTTGAAATTTTAGTCTATCATGTAATTTTTCAACTTGGCTTGGACCCCAAATCACTTATGATATGCCTCATACACTTATTATCATAACCAATTGATTACCATCATGTTAATACTCATTTAATGGGTCCACAACCGATTCAAATTTACGGAGTGTTACAGCAAAATAAAGTAAGTTGCTAACAAACATAAACAAACAACAAACAGAAATTTAAAAGAGAAAAACAGAAACAGAAAATTTCACTTACACAACAAACTAAAACACAGACCGACATTACTTATTATACAACAAGTTGGCTCTCTCAATTTGCCATTAAGGCCTTCTTCTCTGAGCTCTCTTCTTTGGCCTTCTGTTCTTGTTGGGAATTAGGCCTTCAAAATATTCCACAAACCATTTAGGCTTACCAGCTTTAAACATGAAGCTCCACACGACAGTTCCAACAACAAGTCCACAACTGTAGCCTATGACTACTGATTCCCATGTCATTCCACTAACAAAATATGACTCGTCTTCTTCTTCTTCTTCGGACTTAAATGGTTGAGGAACATGCGACGGATCACTCGTTCCACATTGCTTTGATAAAGGAGGACCGCATAAATCAAGGTTGCCAACGTACGAGTCATTTGAAAATGTGTTGAATTGTAGATCTTGAGGAATCGGTCCAACAAGACGATTCTGAGAGAGGTTTAAGACTGCCAGAAAGTTTAGTCTTGTCAATTCCCTTGGGATATTTCCTGTGAGTCGATTCCAAGAGAGATCTAACGCTTCAAGCATATTCAATTGCCCCAGTTCCTTTGGAATATCACCTCTGAGATTGTTATGGGATAAATTGAGTAGCCAAAGTGAGCCAAGATCCTTTAGTGTTTTCGGAATTACACCTTCAAAATGGTTGCTTGACAGATCAATGACCGTCATAATTGTAGTGATTCTTTCTAGCTCAATATCCTGGCCTTTTATCACCAACCTCACTGAATCCCTATACATTATGTCATATATGCCAACATTATGTAGTTCCATATAGTTGATCTCGCCTTTGTCTGATCCATCTAAGTTTGTCATTGATTTGAAGTTGTCAAATACTTTTGCATGTAGTGAGCCACTGAATTCGTTTTGAGAAAGATCGAAAATCCTCAACATGGGAAAGCAAAACCTAGTTTGGCAAGGACTTAAAGATCCATGGAACCTGTTCGACTTAAATATAAGGACTTGCAACATTTGAAGAGTTCCTAACCAAGCTGGAAATGTGTCATTTATAGCGTTATTCCCCACATCAAGGACCTCTAAACGATAACAATTGAGCAACGACACAGGGACAAGTCCTTCAAATTGATTACTGTTCAAGATGATGGTCGTCAATGAAGTGCTCCGAGTACACAATGGTGGAAGACTCCCACTGAAATTATTCTTTCGCAAATCCAACACCAATAGCTCAGCCATGCTGCCAAAGCAATTTGGAATTGATTCGCTTAAGTTGTTGCGTGATAAATCCAAAAATTCAAGGCTACTAAGGTTACAAATGGATGAAGGTATTGGACCCTGCAGGAAGTTGAACTTAAAATCAAGAATCCTTAGATCATATTGATGAAGTTGTTCTAGGTGGCCTGTAAGTGAATTAAGTGAAACATTGAGGTATTGCAACGAGTCCCATCTCATGCGGCTAAACCAGTTAGGGATTGGGCCTTGAATCTTGTTGTTAGAAAGATCTAAGATCTGAAGTTTCTTTAAATTTCTCAACAGTAAGTATGGGAAATCCTTCAGTTCACAAGATGATAAGAGCAAAACTCTTAGACTTGGGAAAGCGATTTTGCTACTCTTCCATGATAGCGGATTATAGGAAAGATCTAAATAATCAAGTCTTTGCATGCTCATAAAGATTTCTATTCCTACAATGTCACTGATTTTATTTGATGAGAGGTCAAGCCTGAATAGGTTTACGAGATTTTCAAGTGATCGAAGAACAGGACCGCTGAGTTGATTATGACTTAAATCAACTACCCTTACTGCTGGGTTCGTCTTCATCTTATCAGCAACATCTAATCTACTGAATCGATTATGATCGAGCGCCAAATATTCACAGGACATGATGTTAAAAACCCAAGATGGTATTGTACCATTCAGTGAGTTGTGAGACAAAATCATATAATCTAGCTTTTGAAGCGTGCTCGCATTGCTAGGCAATGAACCAGATAGGGAATTACTCGACAAGTCTATGCTTTGAAGACTCCCCAATCTTAAAATAGAAGAGGGAAATGGACCGGTGAAGATGTTTTTAGAAAGATCCAATTTAACAAGCTTTTGAAAGTTAGAGAAAACATTGGGAATGTCACCACTAAGGGAGTTAGAAGAAAGATCTAAACTTGTGAGCTGCATCAATTTAGAGATAGTTGAAGGAATATGGCCTGTGAAATGATTTCCACCTAAATTCAACTCCCTAAGTTTGGTTAGGTTGCCAAGGGAATCAGGAATAGAACCAAAGAAGTTACATCGTCCGAGGTTTAAATAGTTCAAGGAATTGAAGTTGCCAATTGATTCAGGTAGCTTACCGTAGACGCCTGTGTTTGCAATATCCAACTCTAACAGAGTGTTGCTCGGCTGGATCATTGGTAAAACTCCTCTAAGATCATTGTTACCTAATTTGAGCTTTTCCAACTTTGGTAGAAGAAAAAAGCTTTCTGTAAAAACACCTAGCAAATTGGTTGCTTCAAGATCCACGTACCTTAAGGAGGACGACATGTTCATAGGTATCGGAGATGAGATGTTGACACCAGAGAGAGAAACTACCTCCAGATTTGTCAAGTTCTGAAGGAGTGTTTCAAATGTTTTCTGATCAATTTCACACCAAGAACTAGAAAGATCAAGTGAAACCAACTTGGATAGGTATGAGATTTCTGTAGGTATTTTACTACTAAACCAAGAGCCAGAAAGGTTGAGCTGCCTCAAATCTGTCAAGCGGCCAATGTCTCTAGGAATTACAGACGAATTGAAGAAATTGTAAGCAAGGTTTAGTGTCTGAAGATGACGAAGTTGAAAAAGGCTGCTGTTCTGATGTATAGTTCCATTTAGCTTACTACAGCTAAGATCCAGGCCGATAACGTGCCCCGTTAACATGTCACAAGTAACTCCACCCCAAGTGCAGCAATCTGTACTCTCATTCCAATACATTGTTTTCGGGAAAGAAGTTTGGCCTCCATAACATAACCAACTAGACTCGTTGAATATTTCAAAGGGTTTCTTGAATTGGAGCAAAGCAAAAGCTTCACTAGGAGAGCAAAGATGATGCACAAGGGAAGAAGAAGAAAAAGAACTTTTACTTAGCAACACAAAACAGACAAGTGAATAAAAGAAAAAGATACGTCCCATTTTTTTTCTTGTTTATTTTCAGCATATAACAGAATGTTCTTACAAAATCAATTATCAATAGCCTTATATATATATATATATATATATATATATATATATATATAGTTAGTTAGTTAGTTAGTTAAACTCATGAGTTATATCACTAACATGCAATTAATTTCACTATAGAGACTTAGTCAATATTAGTTAGTCTTTTCCTGCTTCTTAGGTCTGTGATGCTAGTCTCTGATAGTATTTTTGTCTTGGACTGTTAGTGATTAATGTCGTGTTTACTATTTTTTTTGTTTTTCATAGTGTCGGGCAGGGCTGGATTTAGGGGGCGGAAACATACACTGTATATATAAGGCAAAATCTGTTTTTTATATCTATATATTAAGTTTTGAACCCCCTTAACATAATTCAGAATTGTAGTTTAGTTGTCAAGGGGGTTCAAAACCTACATAAGATCATAGGTCCAAATCCCAGTAGCTATAATTTTTTTTTTGAACCCCCTGCATGAAGATCCTGCCTCCGCCACTAGTGCCGGGTCCAGAGGCACATGTAGTGTTCCACCGACGGGCTCAACTGAACCCATAACTTTCGATTCAGAGTAAAAATTTATATGTAAGAATTCATTAAAATTGCAAAATAGCAAATATGAACCCATAACTTTGAAAATATAATGGGTTCAATGTTAAAAACCTTAAAACTGAACCCATATGATTTAAATCCTGGATCCGCCTCTAGCCGGTCTATTTAATGGCTATCGCTTTTCATCTATTTTCTAGTTTTTATGATGTTGTTATAATTTGTGGTGGTACTGTATTATCTCTTTTGTCTTCTTGAGCCGGGGATCTTTCGGAACAACATCTCTACTCTCTCGGGATAAGGGTAAGGTTTGCGTACACACTACCTTCCTCAATTCCCACTAATGGGATTTTACTGGGTCATTGTTATTGTCGTTGAAGACTTAGTCAATATTAATGTTGAAGATATTTTTGCAAACAAGTGGGTCCATGCATAAGCGTAGCCATGTTTAACTTTATGAGTTCTAAATTTTAGAATAACAATTTTAAGAGCTACTCACTGGGTTCTTAATTTAATATTTACGTATTTAATGAAAGTTTTAATATAAGTACATTATTTGAATAAAATTTACTGATTTCGACCGAACCTGCATTCAGACTTCTAGCGGAGCGTTCAGACTTCTAGCTCCGCCAGGGTCCATGGACAAGCAGGAGAATTTCTAACAAATTTCCGAGATATTGATAGATTTACTCGTATATTATGATGTTTTCCAACCATTTTGTAATTTTCCAAAAGACTTTTCAATGGATAGAGTANTAGTTGCCCCGCATTGAACCCGCATTAAACTCACAACCGCCCCGCCCCACTTTAAAATTTTTAAAATTTATTTTAACCTGTCCCGCACCCGTACCCGCATAAGAGTAAACCCGCCCCGCCCCGCCCCATCCCATTGCCATCCCTACGTATATTATGATGTTTTCCAACCATTTTGTAATTTTCCAAAAGACTTTTCAATGGATAGAGTAGATGAAATTAAACTAGGGATATCCTATCAAATTTCCACAAGACTTTCCCATGATACAAGTACTAATATTAAAGGAAACTACCAGCTATGTTTATTTATAATTAACTTATTACAAAAGTTGATTAATTCATAAATATTAACCAAATATTAAAAATATTAGCTAATTAGCTATTCGTAGATAAAACAGATCAAATTTTTGCTTTTTTTTAGTGAGTGTTATTAGAATAGATTGCATACATCTTAGAGAGCTTGACTCTCAGTTTTGGGATAATTTGTTGGAATTTTGAGGTGACCATTTGAATTGAAAATTTGAAATAAAAGATTAACATATATATATCATGTTGTGTATCATTTGTGTATCACGCTAAATTTTTAATGCACTTTTACCAAGGAACCTAATATCTATACAATTATAAAACGTCAAGATGTGTGGAGCTGCTTTAATTAGTTAATAATGAGACATTTTCGTTCCTATACCATATAGGAAACTATATTACTAAATATGTTCATGATTTAAAAATTACCCGCCCTGTTAATAGTTTTTTTACAAAACAGATACAATGCATTAAATACAGAATCTTAGTAGATATAATCTTCCTATTTATGCGCTAAAATTAAGGAAGTAAATATTCTTTCAGATATTTCATTAAATAAGGAATCATTGTAGTATTAAAATTCCTTATTTAGGTGCGCTAATATTGGGGAATTAAAGATTCTTTCAGAAATTTTCAAACGCAAATCACGCTGTATTAATTTTCGTCTCTTTCTATTCAATGTACCCAGTTTGTAGATATTTTGTAGATAAAGTATAGATTATTTGTATTTTGATTGTAGATGCTTTGTTTTTTATTTTCACAGATAAAAAATGACTAAAACTTCTACAAATCTTCTGCAAAAAACGCAATTATGTCGAAAATCCCAATTAAACTGCAATCGAATGAGAATTGGGTGATATGATATTGAGATCTATTTGACTTTGTAGTTTATTTTTAGTTTTTTTGTAGAAATTTTGTAGATGAATAGAAAATTTTGTAGTTATATTAAATGTAGTTATTATGATGTTTAGAATACAATTTTTCTACAAAAAAACTATACATTAACTACATTCTGGACACAATCTACAATTTAATTACAATTTAACAACAATTTATCTACAATTTCTGTAATATGTCTTCTTCTTCTTCTTCTTCGAGATTCAATCTGAAAATCAGTCAAAACCAAGTCCCATCTTCACCAAAAACCCTCAAAATTGAGATATAAACTCCAAACCATATTCCCGATTATTTTCAACAACACCCAATCCAAACAAATAATGATTTTTGAAAACCCAAATTTGACTTCAAGCTTTCAAGCTTTTTAATGGCGGTCAATGGTGGATTTGAGAGAAGAAAAGATGAAGAACATATATATGATCGACAATTTCTGAAAACGATGAAGAACAGAATGTAGCAATTTCGACTTGTTGAATCTCGAAGGTCTGAATTCTACAATTTGAAGAAGAAGGAAGGGAGAAGAGGAAGAAAGGGGAGGGGAAAACGGCTGGTTACAAATGATGGGGAGAGAAAAATGTGGGATATATGGACACCTTTAATTAAGGAATAAAAATATGTCCATTAACTATACCCCTTTAATTAAGGAGTAAAAAACTGCCCATTAATTATAATCCTAAATTAATTATGGTATAGATTTAATAATTTGGTATACTAAATACAATTAAATCAAATCTTAAACATGGAGGGTGATAAGGTTTATATATGTTATAAGAATGTAAAAATTTCGTTAAAATAATCCCGTATAGAATTTTGAAGTCGCTGGACACAATTAGTCAAAAAGATTCTCATTTCACCGCAAAGACTTGACTTCAGAATTTTCCCACATATAGTGATGGTCTTAGTCTGTCTCTTCTACTTGTCATCCAACTACCATACTTTCTGTGATATTTCGCATAATTTTAGTTAAATTTATATTTTGAGACCGTAAAAGTCTCCTTTTATCTCATCTTAATGTGCGTGTGCAACACGGAAAGCCGATAAGTAGAAAATTGATTCAATGGTGATTTTATATTAATTATTTGAGTAAAGTTGACTTTGGTCAATATTTTTGGTAAACGGATCCAGACCCTTGATTTGATGGCCCCGGAGGGTCCGTAGGAAAATATGGGACTTGGGCGTATGCCCGGAATTGAATTCCGATGCCCCAAGTCCGAGAAATAAATTTTTTGTTTTCTGAAAAAAATATGAAGGTTTTAAAATGAAATTAGATGTGAAATCTATGATACCGGGCCCGTATAATGGTTTCGGATCCTGGTACAGGTTCGATATGACTTATATGTATTATCTGTGAAATTTGGTAACAAACGGACTTAGTTACACGTGATTCGGATAAAAATGGAAAATTTAGAAGTTTTGGAAGTTTAAAGAAATTTCATTGATTTTGAGGTTTAATTCGATGTTTTTGATGTTATTTTAGTGGTTTAATAGATCGAATAAGTCCGTAGGATTTTTTGGGGTTGTGTGCATAATTGGTTTTGAGCCCCAAGGGCTCGGGTGAGTTTCAGGTAGGTGTCGGGGTGCAAAAACCTTAAAAAATCTGGTGTTTTGCTTATGTATCTGGGCCATTTTTGAAGACCTTCTTCACCATAGCCTCTTAAGTAAGTAATTCTAACCTCTCTTCTTCAATAATTCCCAACACCCATTAGATTCTAGGCCTAAAAACATGAAAATTTAGGTAGAAAATTGGGGTTTGGGTAGAGTTAGGATTTTTTGATTATTTGGGAATTTGACCTCGTTTTAGGGTCGAATTTCAAAACAAATTATATATTCGGGCTCATCGGGGAATGGGTGATCGGCTTTTTGGTCCGAACCTCGGGTTTGGACCAAGCAAGCCCGGGGTCAATATTTGGAAATTTTAGAAGAATGTTGGGAAATCTATAATTAGGCATTGAAATTGAATTGTTTAGCATTTATTGATGTTATTGAGTCAATTATGTCTAGATACGATTGTTTCATAGTCGAGTTCGAAAGGAAAGGCGGTGCTAGAGGCTTGATTTGGATTCTTGGAGTCGAGGTAAGTGTTTGGCCTAACTTTAGCTTGAGAGAATAGGTGTTGAGTCGTATGTGCTACTTGTTTATACCATGTTCAATGTATAGGTGAGGTGACGAGTACCTATATATTGTTTGTCAAGCATGCCCGTGAGTCGGTTTTTGATGTATTATGTATTTTTCTTTGATATTCACTGAGTTATGAAGTACATTTCATTTTGGAAGTTATTCAATTGTTGAAAATACTTGATAGAAGACATGTGATAAATTGTTTCGGTTGAGGATTATTTTGATTAAGATATATACTTGAACGAGATTGGTTATAGCTGAGTTCATTACTGGGACGGTATTATTTCAGTTGTTGTTCCCTTGCCGGGTTGTTAGGAATTATGTTTCCTGTTGTTGATTTCCTTGCCAAGCTGTTGTTTTGTTGTTGTTTATGCGAGGAAGAGTGTAAAGAACGAAGGTTGATGCCGTGTATCCATTTCATTCATTGCATTGTGAGGATGAGAGTAAAAGCACGAAGGGATTTGCCATGATGTTACATTTAAAATCACGAAGGATCATGTCGTGCCATTTGATTTATTTATTGCACTGTGAGGATGAGAGTAAAAGCACGAAGGGTGATGTCGTGCACTTGTTTTGGTAAGGATGAGAGTAAAGCACGAATGGTGATGCCGTGTACATATTTGCTTGTGTTGTTACTTCCTGTTGACACTTATCCTCTTATATTGTTGCCTTGTTAAGTTATTCATTATTGTTTTCTCTTGTTTCCCCAGTATTTGTCCCCTGTCCTGTTGTACTTAATTATTTATTTTCCTGTTATTACTCTGTTATATATTGTAGAACTGTACAAGTATTTTGTTGTTGTCGTGTCTAGCCTCGTCACTACTTCGCCGAGGTTAGGCTCGGCACGTACTCAGTACATGGGGTCGGTTGTACCGATGCTACACCTGCACTTCTTTATGTTGTGCAGATTACGGAGCCAGACCCGGAGGGCATTGATAGAGGGAGTATCCTTCGGTTCACACAGGCGACACCGAGGTAGTCCCGCAGACGTTCGTGAGCCTTGACGTTACCTGCTTTATCTCCCTTTTCCTGTCTTTACATGTATTTCCGAGACACTAGTTCCATGTTTATTCAGACTCATGTTTGTAGTAAACCTTAGACAGTTCGTGAAAGTAGTGACACCAGATTTTGGGAAAACTAATATGGGCGTTTGTGTAATACTGTTAAATCAAAATGTTAGAATTTCATTTTCCTTCGCACTTTGTTTTTAAGTGTTCTTGAATATCATGTTAACTTCTAAGTAATAAAGGAATAGACTACAAATACTGTAAACGTTGGCTTGTTTAGCGGGTTCAATGTTAGATGCCATTACGGCCTCGACGGTGGGATTTCGGGTCGTGACACTTTCTAGTCTGTAAAAGCTATAAAAACTTCTCATTCAAGGTAAAGTCTGTAAAATATAAAATGAACTTTTTTAAGTTAAATTATTTTTCAAATATACAAATATGTCATTCTTTTTTAAATAGACTAATAAGAAAAGTGTGGCATCTAAATTGAAATAGAGGGAGTATCTTGTAACATATAGGAACCTTTTTTCTTTTATTGTTAGAGCAAGAAAGTGAAGGTAGCTTTTGAAAACATAAATACTTCTTCCGTTCCGGTTTACGTAAATTATTTCCTTTATGGTCCGTTCCAAAAGAATGACCTCTTTCTAAATTTGGAAACAATCTAGCTTAAACTTTCAATTTCTACCCTTAATGAGAAGCTTTTATAACAACACAAATACTGTGGACCCCTTTCTGACTTGTTTAGGACCATAAATTCCAAAAGACTTCATTTTTTCTTAACCTCCGTACCTAGTCAAACATGTTCACATGAATTGGAACAAAGAGAGTACTACTTTGTCATTCTATAGCTACATTATATTCCTTTCACTGTCAGAGCAAGAATCTTCTGGTCTGTTTTATAGTCTGTTTGGCCAAGCTGCAAAAATCAACTTATTTTGAAAAGTGCTTTTTTAAAAAGTATTTTTTTTAAAAGTACTAGTGAGAAGCAGTTTATGTTTGGTTAATTAATTTGAAAAACACTTTTGAGTAGCAATTAGTGTTTGGCCAAGCTTTTAAGAACTGCTTCTAAGCGTATTTTTCTCAAAAGTACTTTTAGAGAGAAACTGCTTTTTTCTGCTTCTCTAATAGCCTGTTTGGCCAAGCTTTTTTTTGGGCCAAAAGTGTTTTTTTTTTGCCAAAAGCACTTTTGGCCAAAAATTGAGGTGGTTGGCCAAGCTTTTGGAAGGAAAAAAAGCGCTTTTGAGGAGAAGCAGAAAAAAGTAGCTTCTTTCCAAAAGCACTTTTGAGAAAAATACACTTAGAAGCAGTTTTCAAAAGCTTGGCCAACCACTAATTACTGCTCAAAAGTGTTTTTCAAATTAATTAGCCAAACACAAACTGTTTCTCACCAAAAATACTTTTTTTTAAAGTACTTTTGAGAAAAACACTTCTCAAAATAAACTAATTTTAGAAGCTTGGCCAAACAGGCTATAAAACTGCTTCTGCTTCTCTTCAAAAGCACTTTTTTTACTTCCAAAAGCTTGGCCAAACACTTCAATGTTTAGAAAAAAAAATACTTTTCGCTAATAAAAAAGAAGTAAAGCACTTTTGACCCAAAATAAGCTTGGCCAAACAGGCGATTAGTTGCATAAATGTCAGAGCTCCTAACTTTGACAAAAAAAAATTCATATATGTGAGTTGGGAAATTCTCAACTCTGTGGGTGTAGATGGAAAGAAACATATGGAGTAACTTAACTTGAACAACTATTCATGCTAAAATATCACATACAATTATAAGTTGCTGGCAAACATATACAAGCAACAAAGAGAATATTACAAATACAAAACTTTTTATACAAGGACAAGTTGATGTTCCAAATGGACTCTTCCAACATCCTAGTTCTTGATCATATATTGATGTATGGAAAATCAAGTGGGCAAGTGGACAGATAGCCATTTTCAGGGATGCTACTTAGAGAATAGTCAATACTTATTTTGTCCTAAAATTTTAAACTAAAAATCTTAATTTCAGAACAGTTTTGTCCCAAAAAATTAGAATTCAAGACATATTGGCTAATTCCTAAATAACAGTCCTTTAGAATGACTACCTGGTGTTATTTCTTCAAAGTCAAGTCCCAAAATTTGTGGGCTTGAAAACTACTAAGAGTAGCCCGGCCCACCTTGGAGTTTGTCTTTTTTTTTTTTTTTTCCTTTCTTCTTCCTATTTAGGAGTTAAAAACTTAAAATGCATGTTTAAGACAAAAAAACTAGTTTTGAGTAGTTTTCCCGTTTTCTCTAAATTCGAAAAAATTCTTTATTATTTGGCTAAACGCACTCTGCATGTGTGAGCTTACTCATATTATCGGTTTTAAACCCGAATAGCAAATGAGAATTGTAGTGATCAGTACTCCCTCCGGTAATAAGTGATCAATTTGCTTTTAGCATACCCATTAAAAAAATACTAAATTCTATATAAAAATACCTACTATGACTAAACTACCCCTAATTAAACATTTAATGTGAGAAGTAAGATAACTTTTTAGGGATATGTACATAGGGGTTACTTTGTAAAAACAAATTGGATTCTTTCTTGATTACATAACTGGACGCTTATTTTGAACCAAAATGAAAAAGGAAACTGGTCACTTATTGTGAACCGGAGGGAGTATAAAACAAGCAAATTTATGACGATTTTTTACGCTATAGACACCGTCATTAAAGATTTAATAATTTATATAGTCGATCTCAATTGGTCTGGAACTCATACATATTTGCTTAAAAAGTAGACAAGTGATGAGAAAATATTATTTATTATAGTTAATAAAATAATCACACTAGACAAACATGATATATTATTTTCTCATACCATCCAGTCTTTAAAAAAAACACATTTTTCTTAAACAAATTGATTAAGATTACAGTGAATCTGGTCTTGCTAATGTCTTAATTCAACCACCCCATTGGACCAGATCACATATTTCTGTTTTTTTTTCTTCCAATTAATTGTTTTTCCTATCTACATTTAGTTCTATATATTCTATTTTATTCCATCATCTTCACGATTATTTTATTAATATTTGGTAATATTAAATTGAGTATTAAACAAATGCATAACCGTGTGCTTCAATGCCTGTTTTGACTCATTAATTTGATTAATTTCCATTAATTTCGCGGGTCAGTGATGCACAACTCGAAACTTGATAAATAATAATGGATTCGAAAATCTATATATAAACGTTGGTTTATTAAGAATACGCAGGAAAATCACTTCGAACTGTTGCTTAATCGCTAATTCTTCCGTGTTTCAGCAGTAACATATTCTTCCATGGAGCTAAGGTCCAAAATATGGAAGAAACAAGCGTTTTCACGATTCTACCATCCAACTAATTTTGTTGCGCGTATAACTCACCCATTAAGTGTGACACTCTTATCACTAGACCAAAGCCGTGCAGTTAATCTAGTTTATTTTCGATTGCTTGAGAAATAAAACAACTTTTAGCAAATTATTAAATGCATAAAATACCGTCCAAGCTCTTTTGTCTTTATCTTTTTTTAATTAATTAGTGTGTTAATTAGTTGATGCTGAACTGGAATATTCTTCTTTCTCCTTTCTCATTAATCCTTTTTTCCTTCCCTTTTTACCCCCTTCCCTATCTTTCCCCACAAAGTCACGCTCCAAAAAGAAAGAATTACTCACACACACGTTTATATCATTTTTTTACTGTTTATTTAGTACTTTATTTATGTAAAATGTGTGAGTTACCTAGTTTTTCATCATTTTCATATGCTATGGTTTAATATTTCGCAGTATTGACTTAATTGCACCAAAATTACTAAATATATTTTATAACGAATAATCCACACAATTTTAGCTAAGGATCACGAAAGTGAGTAAACTATTCGTTGTAACTAAAAAGTTAATTTTCCAAAGTATAAAAAAAAAAGTCACTAGGAGGAAATTAGCACACGAAAATCTCAAAAGATGGCAGAATTCTAGTTTAATGGCCCTAAAACATAAAAAAACAAGTAGCAGTCACGACGAGGCGGTGATTATTGTTCCTTAGGTCGTTTTTTATGCTCCGAAATTTTTCAGGTGATCCGGGTCTGGTGGAACGAGCACATGCAGAAGGCGTGAGCACACAAAAATCTAGGAATCAGACAGAATTCTAGTTTTGTGGCCCTAAAATGCCCAAAAACGAGTAAATGTCAAGGCGATGCAGTGACTATAGTTTATTAGGTCATTTTGATGGCCCGACAAAATTTTAAGCAATACGGGTCCGGCGGCTCGGGCCCATGCAGGAGGCGTGGGCTATGGCACATGAAAATCTGAGAATCGGATAGAATTTCAGTTTTATGGCCTTGAAACGCCAAAAAACGAGTAACGGTCACGGCGAGGCACTGACTATTGTTCCTAAGGTTGTTTTTGATGGTCTAGAAAGTTTTTAGGCGATCCGAGTTCGGTGGCCCGGACCTATGCAGAAGGAGTGGGTTACGAAAATTAGGGAATCAGGTGGAATTCCAGTTTTATGCCATAAAATGCCAAAAATGAGTAACGATCATGGCGAGGCAGTGACTGTTTTTCCTTAGGTCGTTATTGATGGGCCGCTAAAATTTTAGACGATTCGTGGTGGCCCGGGCAATAGAGAAGGCGTGGGCTATAACACACGAAAATCTAAAAATGGGGGCGTAATTCCAGTTTTGTGGCCCTAAAATGCCCAAAAAACGAGTAACGATCACAAGGCGGTGACTATTGTTCCTTGGCGTTATTTTTGATGGTCTAAAATAATTTTAAGCGATTCGGGTCCGGCAGCCCCGGCCCATGTGGAGGGTGTTGGCTATAGTACACGAATATCTGAGAATCGAGCGTAATTCCAGTTATGGCCCTAAAATTCCAAAAGACGAGTGACGGTCATGGCGAGGCGGTGGCTATTGTTCCTTGGGTCACTTTGGATGAGCCCAAAAAAATTTAGGCAATCCGGATCCGGTGGCCGAGGCCTCTGCAGAAGGCGTGTGCTATAGCATAGAAAAATCTGAGGATCGGGCAGAATTTCAGTATTTATGGCCTTAAAACGCTAAAAAATGAGTAACGATCATGGCGAGGCGGTGACTATTATTCCTTAGGTCGCTTTTGATGAGTTGGAAAATTTTTACACGATTCGTGTTCGGTGGCCCGGGCAATAGAGAAGGCGTGGGCTATAACACACAAAAATCTAGGAATTGGGGCGTAATTCCAGTTTTGTGGCCCTATAATACCAATAAATAATTAATGGTCATGGCGAAGCGGTGGTAATTGTTCCTTAGGTAGTTTTTGATTGGCATGCAATATTTTAAGAGACCCGAGTCTGGTGGCCCAGGCCCATGCAGAAGGCGTGGGTTATAGCACACAAAAATCTTGGAATCAGGTGAAATTCCAATTTTTTGGGTCCTAAAAAAGCCAAAAAATGAATAATGGTCATAGAGATGCGTAACTATTGTTCCTTAGATCGTTTTTGATGGACCGAAAACAATTTAAGCAATACGGGTCCGGTGGCCGAGGCGCATGCAGAAGGCGTGGGCTATAACATACGAAAATCTGGGAATCGGGTGAAATTTCAATTTTATGGCCCTAAAATGCCGAAAAACGAGTAACGGTCATGACGAGGCAGTGACTATTGTTCCGTAGGTCGCTTTTGAAGAGTCAGCAAAATTTAAGCGATCCGAGTCCGATGTCCCAGGCCCATGTAGAAGGTATGGGCTATAGCACATGAAAATCTGAGTAATGGGCGAAATTCTAGTTTTATGGGCCCTAGAACGTCAAAAAATGAATAATGATCATGGTGAGCGGTGACTATTGTTCCTTAGGTAATTTTTTATGGGAAAACTTTATGCGATACGGGTCCGTGGCCCAGGGTCATGCAGCAGGCGTGGGCTATAGCATACGAAAATCTGGGATCGGGCGAAATTCTAGTTTTATAGCCCTAAAACACCAAAAAATAATTAACGGTCATGAAGAGGAGGTGATTATTGTTCCTTTGGTCGTTTTTTATGGGCCGACAAAACTTTAGGCTATCCGGGTCCGGTAGCCTGGCCCATACAGAAGGTGTGGACTATAGCATACGAAAATATTAGAATCGGGCGGAATTCCAATTTTATGGCCCTAAAATGTTAAAAAGCGAGTAACCATGGAGAGACATTGAGTATTGTTCCTTAGGTCCTTTTTCATGGGCAAATTTTTTGGGTGATCCGGATTCGATAGCTTGGTCCCATGAAGAAAGTGTGGGCTATAGCACACAAAAATTTAAGAATCGTGCGGAATTCTAGTTTTACGGCCTTAAAACGCTCAAAAACGAGTAACGGTCATAGAGAGACGGTGACTATTGTTCCTTAGGTCATATTTATGGTCCAGAAAATTTTAGGCGATCCATTTTCGATGGTCGAGACGGACCATGCAGATGACGTGGTCTATAACATAGGAAAATCCGGGAATCAGGCAGAATTCCTGTTATATGGCTCTGAAACGCCAAAAACCGAGTAACGGTCTTGGCGAGGTGGTGACTACAATTTCTTAGGTCCTTTTTGATGGGCCCTAATAATTTTAGGCGATCCGAGTCCGGTGGGGCCCATTAGAAGGTGTGGGCTATAGCACACGAAAGTTTAGAAATCGAGTAAATTCTAGTTTTATGGGCCTAAAACGTCAAAAAACGAGAAACGGTCATGGCGAGGCAGTGACTATTGTTACTTAGATCGTTTTTGATGATCCGAATTTTTTTTAGGTGATTCGAGTCCGGTGGCCCGGGCCCATGCAGAAGACGTGAGCTATAGCACACGAAAATTTGGGAATAAGACGGAATTCATATTTATAGCCCTAAAACGCAAAAACAATGATTAATGGTCATGGTGAGACAGTGATTATTGTTCCTTTGGTCGTTTTATATAGGCTGGAATTTTTTTAGGCGATCTGGTATGGTGGCTCGGGCCCATGCAGAAGGCATGGGCTATAAAACACAAAAATATAAAAATCGGACGAAATTCCAGTTTTATGGCCCTAAAATGCTAAAAAAGCGAATAAAGGTCATGGTGAGGCGGTGACAATTGTTCCAAATGTCGTTTTCTATGATCCGAATTTTTTTTAGACTATCAGCCCAGCCCCATGCAGAATGCATGGGTTAGCACACGACAAACTGGGAATCGGCCGAAATTTCAATTTTATGGCCCAGAAAGCGCAAAAAATGATTAACGGTCTTGGCGAGGCGCAGAAGCGAATCCAGGATTCGAATTTTGTGGGTTTTTTCTCTAAATTTTTTAGTTATGAACCCATTATATTGTTAAAGTTATGGCTTCGTATCTACTATTTGTCCTATTAAAATAAATTTTACATATAACTTATGTTCTGCGTCGAAAGTACTGGGTTTAGTGGAACCTGGCATCGCTACGCTATCACTGGAGAGGCGGTGAATATTGTTCCTTAGGTTTTTTTATGGGCCAACGAAATTTTAGGCGACCCGGGTCTTGTGGCTCGAGCTCATATAGAGGGCGTGGGCCATAGCACACGAAAACTTGAGAATCGGGCGAATTTCTAGCTTTATGGCACTAAAACGACAAACAATGAGCAACAGTCATGGCGAGGGGGTGACTATTGATCCTTAGGTAGATTTTGATGATTCAGGAATATTTTAGGCGATCCAGGTCCAAGTACCCGGGCGCATGCGGAAGGCATGGGCTATAACACACAAAAATTTGGGAATCGGGCAAAATTTCATTTTTATGGCCCTAAAACGTCAAAACTCGAGAAACGGTCATGGCGAGGCGGTGACAATTGTTCCTTAGGTCATTTTTTATGGTCCAGAAAAATTATAGCCGATCCAAGTCCGGTGGCCCGGGCCCATGCGGAATGTGTGGGCTATAGCACACGTAAATCTAGGAATCAGGTAGAACTCTAGTTTTATGATCCTAAAACGCCAAAAAACAGTAACGGTCATGGCGAGGCGATGACTATTGTTCCTTAAGTCATTTTCTATGGAGTGGCAAAATTTTGTAAAAAAAGCGCGGGCTAGCCAGTTTTCGGATTGGTCATTCAAAAATAGCCAGTGTTTGCAATGTCATTGAAAAATAGCCACAATGTTGCTGCAACAGGGACCGGTCCAGCATAATATACTGGAGATCGGTGCACTTGTGTATGAACTTCCAGCATATTATGCTAGAACTAAAACACGCAGAAAGTTTCAGCATAATATATTGGAGATTGGAGCACCCGTGTATGAACTTCCAGCATATTATGCTAGACCGATATATTATATTGGAACTCCAGTATATTATGCTGGAAATCCAGTATATTATAATGGAACTCCAATATACTTATGCTGGAACTCCAGTATAATATACTAGAGTTCCAGTATACGTATGCTAGTATAATATACTCAAGTTCCAGTATATTATACTAGAATTCCATTATATTATGTTGGAGTATTTTTCGGATTTTAAACAATATTTACGTTCAGATTTATCTTTACATGAAATATGGCTAAAATTCGATTACTTTTGAAATTGTGACTATTTTTGAATGACCATTTGTAAATTAAATGATCCAGGCAAAATGCATGGGCTATGACACAAGAAAATATGGGAATCGGGCGGAATTCTAATTTAAGGCCCTAAAACACCAAAAAATGTGCAACAATCATGGCGAGGCGATGATAATTATTCCTTAGGTCGTTTTTGATGGTCCAACAAAATTTTAGGCGATCCGGGTCTGATTTTCTGGGCCCATGCAAAAGACACGGGCTATAGCTCACGAAGATCTGGAAATCGGGTAGAATTCCAGTTTTATTGCCCTAAAACGTGGAAAACAAACGAGTAATCGTCATGGAGAGGCCTTGACTATTGTACCTTAGGTCATTTTTTATGGTACGAAAAAAATTTAAACGACTCGGGTCAGGTGGCCCGGGTACATGCAGAAGGTGTGGGTTATGGCAAAGAAAAATCTAGAAATCGAGCAGAATTCCATTTTTATGGCTCTAAAACGCCTAAAAACGAGTAACAGTCGTGGCGAGGCGGTGAATATTGTTTCTTAGGTCATTTTTTATGGTTCAAAAATTAATTAGGCAAACCGGGTCCAGTAATCCGAGCCCTTGCAGAAGGCATGGGCCATACCACATGAAATGTGAGAATCGGACAAAATTTCAGTTTTATGGCCCTAAAATACCAAAAAAATGATTAATGGTCATGGCGACACGGTAATTATTGTTCCTTAGTTCTAATTTTATAGGCCTGCAAAATTTTAGGCGATCGGGGTCTGGTGGTCCAAACCAATGCAGAAGGCATGGGCTATAGCACACGAAAGTAATCGGACGAAATTCTAGTTTTATGGCCCTAAAATGCCAAAAAACGAATAACGGTCATGGTGAGGCGGTGGCTAATGTTCCTTAGGTCTTTTTTATGGGCCGGCAAAATTTAGCGACCCGGGCCCATTCAGAAGGAGTGGACTATAACACACAAAAATCTGGAAATCAGGCAAAATTCCAATTTTATGCCCCTAAAATGTCAAACAACGAGTAACAGTCACGGCGGGGAGATGACTATTGTTTCTTTGGTCAATATTTATGGTCCGAAAAGCTTTTAGACGATCAGGGTCCGATGGCCCGAGCCTATGGAGAAAGCATGGTCTATAACACACGAAAACTTAGGAACGAGCACACCAAAAAATGAGTAATGGTCATGTCGATGCGATGACTATTGTTCCTTGGGTCGTTTTTGATAAGGCGGAATAATTTTAGGCGATCCAGCTTCGCTGACCCGGGCCCATGTAGAAGGCATAGGCTACAACACATGAAAATCTGGTAATTAGGCATAATTCCAGTTTTATGGCCCTAATACGCCAAAAAAGAATAACAGTCATGGCGTGACAGTGACGATTGTTCCTTAGGTCATTTTTTATGTATCGGAAAATTTTAGGCGATCCGGGTCCGGTGGCTATAGCATATGAAAATTTGAGAATCGGGAATTCCAGTTTTATGGTCCTAAAACGCCAAAAAATGATTAACGGTCATGGCAGGGAGGTGACAATTGTTCCTAAGGTCATTTTAATGGGACGGAAAAATTTTAGGTGATCCGGGTCTGGTGGCCCGGATCCATGCAGAAGGCGTGAACTATAGCACACGAAAATCAAGGAATCAGGCGAAATTCTAGTTTTATGGCCTTAAAACGGAAAAACAAGAGTAACTATCATGGCAAGGAGGTGACCATTGTTCCTTTGGTCCTTTTTTATGGGCCCGAAAATTTTTAGGCGATCAGGGTGAGGTAGCCCGAGTCAATACAGAAGGCATGGGCAATAGCATACGAAAATCTTAGAATTCAGCGGGTCTTCTGTTTTATGGCCCTAAAAGGCCAAAAAACGAGTAACGATCATGGCGAGACCGTGACTATTGTTCCTTAGGTCATTTTTTATGAGCCGACAATATTTTAAGAGATCCGGGTCTGGTGAGCTAGGCTCATGCAGAAGGCGTGTGCTATAGAATACGAAAATCTGGGAATTGGATGGAATTCCAGTTTTATGGCCCAAATACGCCAAAAACGAGTAACGGTCATGGAGAGACAGTGACTATTGTTCCTTAGGTCATTTTTGAGGGTCCAAAAAAATTTTAGGCTATCAAGGTCCGGTGGCACATGCCCATGCAGAAGGCATTGGCACATAAAATTTTGGGAACCAGAGGGAATTCCAGTTTTATAGCGCTAAAATGCCAAAAATGAGTAACGATCATGGCGAGACGGTGACTATTGATTCTTAGATCATTTTTCATAGGCAGGCAAAACTTTAAGCGATCTCGGTCTGGTGGTCTGGGCCCATACTGAAGGTGTGGGCTACAACATACGAAAATCTTAGAATCGGGCGGAATTCTAGTTTTTTGCCCTTAAAACGCCAAAAAATGAGTAATGTTCATGGCGAGGTACGGTAAAAAATCTGGACAACACTTAACACTTTTTCGGACCCCGCATATATGCAAAATACCTTGTGCATCGGACTGCACTTAAAATAATCTTTCTATTTTAAATTGTAGGTTTCGGATTCTAATCTTAAGAATGAATTCTCTGACATAAAGGGTATTCTTTATTTAATAGGTCCTACGCGCTATGATTCAAATTAATCGAAGTTAAAAGTATCCGATAACGAACAGATTAAAGAAAATTAAAAAGTTCGTTGAATTCTATTTATACTTTTTACTTTTTCTCTTTTTTTGGGGTGTGAGGGTCAATCTACTCATAAATTTTCAAAGAAAAGTAGGTATCAACTTCCTAGTTTCGGAAGGAAAAAAGAAGAAGAAAACATTGACAATATTATGGACTTTTGTGTAAATTAATGGGATTTAATCCCCCAAACAATATTTCGTAAAAATAGAAATAATATTTATTTATTTATTTATTATAGAAGCCTCTTTCATAATTTATTTTGTGCCCTAATTTTCTTTTCACTCATCTCTTCGACAAGTTTCTTACATACTTCATAGGAATTTTCATAGAATTTCGCCACTTCTAAAATAGGTCTTCCTATTGTAATTTTCGTGGTAACTAGAAAAAAATCATATTTTAATTTCAATTTCTGAGGCAGTACACTACTACTAGACAGTAATCTTATGAATTTTGGAGACTTGGAGCTGAATAATTCAAAACAAAACTAATATTCCCTCTGTTTGACGTATTTTGATTAGGTAAAATATTTAAGAGAACAAAAAGGTTTTTTTATATTTGTGATAGTAAACATGTCATGAGATTTTTGTGGTCACATAAATATATCACTATGTGTGAAATAAAAAGTTTTGTTAAACTAATTTTGAATATAATAAGGTATTGTTCTATTTGATACGAAAGGGAGGTTCGAAGCAATAGTAAAGTTGTTTCTTTGTGCCCTGTAAGTCACTGGTTCGAGCCGTGGAAGCAGCCACTAATATTTGTATTAGAGTAGACTATCTACATCATACTCCTTGGAGGCACGGCCCTTCCCCGGACTCTGTAGGATACTTCGTGCATTGTATTTTTTTATTTATTTTATATGGGACATGAATAATAAGAAAGGTAAAAGTAAAGTACAGAAGAACTTTTTAGTGGGATTGAAATACTACAATTTACAAACAAAAAAAAAAGAAATTAAACTACACGTAAATAATATAGAGTTAATTACTAATCATTAATGGTGTTATTTGGTAAAAATAGCACGAGCTAACCAATTTTCGGACTGGTCATTCAAAAATAACTAGCGTTTGCAAAGTTATTGAAAAAATAACCACTATTTTGCTGCAACACAGAAAGTTCCAGCATAATATACTTGAGATCGGTGAACCTGGGTATGAACTTCCAGCATATTATGCTGAAACTCCAACACACGGAAAGTTCCAGCATAATATACTGGCACCTGTGTATGAACTTCCAACATATTATGTTGGACCGGTATATTATACTAGAACTCCAGTTTATTATGTTGGAAGTCCAGTATATTCCAATATACTTATGCTGGAACTCCAGTATAATATGAAATTCCAGTATAGTATTTTTCAGATTTTGAATAATATTTTCGTTCAGATTTATCTTTACATGAAAAGTGGCTAAATTTCGGTTACTTTTGAACTATGGCTATTTTTGAAAGACCACTTGTAAATCTGGTTATTTTTAAATTTCTCCCAGTTATTTGCTTTCCATAGTCAAACTGGTTTCTATTTTATTATGCTTAACAAATATGTATACGGTAGAATCGGGGCTACCCAATTTCACTCTTTGGTCGAGATAGGATGTGATGACCCTTTGGGCCATCTGGTAAATTAGGACTCTATTCCGGGCTCGTTAGGCTTAAAATATTATTTTTACTCACCTCGATTTACGTGCGCAGTCCAGGCAAAAATCCGAAAAGCTTTTATGTGGAAATTTGTGAAATAATAAATTTTGAGATTTAAAAATGATTTATAGTTTACATTAGTCAACATTTTGAGTAAACAGAATCAGACCCGTATTCCGACAGTCCCAGAAGGTCCGTAGTAAAATATGGGACTCGGGCGTATACCCGAAATCGAATTCTGAGGTCCCCAACTCTAGAAATGAATTTTTGAAGAAAATTGTTATACATAAATTCAGAGGAGTTAAAGAAATTGATTCATGTTTGATCTCGTTGGTATCGGACGCGTATTTTGGTTTCGGAGCACGGTACAGGTTAGTTATAATATACAAATCATGTCTGTGAAATTTGGTGAGAATCAGAGTTGATTTGATGTGGTTCGGACCTTCGGTTGAGAAAATAAAAACTTTAAGTGTTCTTGAGAAATTCATGAGTTTTGATGCTAAATCCATAGTTCTGGATGTTATTTTGGCGATTTGATCGCATGAGCAAGTCCGTATGATGTTTTTAGACTTTCGTGCATGTTTGGTTTGGAGCCCCGAGGGCTCGGGTGAGTTTCGGATAGGCTACGGAGTGATTTTTGGAACTTAGAAATAGCTGGTGTGTCAGGTGTCTGTTGCAGGCCTCTGTTCTCGCAATTGCGAGATCAGGCTTCGCAAATGCGATATAGGCAAGTATGGCAATTGCGAGATTTTTGTCGCAATTGCGAAGATAGTCTGGGCCAGCAGCTTCTCGCAATTCCGAGTTCTTCTTCGCAATTGCGAGAGGGCCTGGGGAAGGGCATGTTCGCAAATGCAAACTTTTGGCCGAATTTGCGAGGGAGACAGTTGTCGCAAATGCGACATATTGTTCGCATTTGCGAAGGCAGCAGAAATGCGATGGGTTCACAATTGCGATACCTTTCTCGCATTTGCCAGCTTCACAAATGTGAAGCTCAGGTCGCAATTGCGACATCTGCACCTTATAACTATGGACTTAAAAGGGATTTTTCATTCATACTTTAACTTTTCGAACCCTAAACCTCAAGAGGCGATTTTTCAAAGACCCAATCTTCTCCAAACTATAGGTAAGTGATTCCTAACTAGTTTCTTTCAATCCTTTACATCTTTTTACAAGATTTCGACTTGGAATCTAGGATTTTCGTGGTAGAATTAGGGATTTTTGGGTAGAACTTAGGAATTTCGAAATTGGAGATTTAGACCTCGAATTGAGGTTAAATTTCGAAACCAATTGTATATCCAGGCTCGAGGGAGAATGGGTAAACGGGTTTTGGTCCGAACCTCGAGTTTGGACAAAGCGGCTATAATTATGCATTAAAGTTGATTCCTTTAGCGATAATTGATGATATTAAACTAATTATGATTAGATACGAGTGGGTTGGAGGTGAATTCTAAAGGAAAAGTTGAACTTGAGCAGTGAGTGGCCTGCGAAATCGAGGTAAGTGTTGTGTCTAACCTTAGCTTGAGGGAATAGGTATTGTATGATTGTTTGCTACGTGTTTTGTTGTTGAATACGTTGTATAAGTTAGGTGACGAGTACCTATACGTTGTGGTCGATTCATAACATGCGAGTGAAAGTCCATTCTTGCTATTCTTGTTGCCTTAAGGCCTATTACTTATGCTTATAGTTGCTATTGAAATGTTGGGAGAATTGTATCTGGTTCCACCTAAATGAATAAAATTGTTGACATTGATTCGAGGCTGAATGTTAAATTGTGAAAGTAATTATTGATGAAATATTGATTTCTTGTGAAACGTTTCTTTATTAGTTGTTAATAATTCTGTCACTGGTGAGGAAGAGTATAAAGCACGAAGCGTGATGCCGTGCATAATTTATCTATATTGCGAGGAAGAGTGATGTCGTGCATACTTTATCTATGTTGTGAGGAAGAGTGAAAAGCACAAAGGGTGATGCCGTGCATAATTTATTTATATTGTGACGTTGAGAGTAAAAACACGAACAGTGTTGCCGTGCATTCTTATTTATTATATGGTGAGGTTGAGAGTAAAAGCACGAAATGTGATGCCGTGCAGATTTCCTTTCTATTTTAGTTGCTTAATTTGTAGATCACTGTTTATCTCTGTTTTCCCGTTTTTCTCACTCCTTAAGTTGAAAACCCCCACTGCATATCCCCTTCCCATTATTTGATGTCTTACTTCTTTATTTGTTGTTATTTCTACTAGCATGATTATACTATACAGGTTTTATGTGGTGTCCTGTCCTAGCCTCGTCACTACTTTGCCGAGATTAGGCTCGACCCTTACCAGTACATGGGGTCGGTTGTACTGATACTGCACTCTGCACTTTCTGTGCATATCCAGGCTTAGGTCCGAGCCGAGTTCGAGTTGTAGCTGACTATTCGCACGGAGACACGAGGTAGATCTGCCGACGTCCGCAGATTCCTGGTGTCTATTCCTTATTATCCAGTTGCTGTTTTATTTGGTTAAAAAACAAATATATAATTTCTTTCAGCCAAATACTTGTAGTAAATTCTTAGGAGTTCGTGAATTGTGACTCCAAACCCTGGGTAGCTAGATTTTAGTATTATATCGTATACTATTTCATTTGTTACTCTTGGTATCATATATTGGATGGTAGTAAACTTTGTATATGTTTTAATTGTTTTAAATTTTGAAACTCTCTAATGTTGGCTTGCCTAGAAAGTACAGCGTTTGGTCCATCGCGGTCCCGACGATGGAAATTTGGGTCGTGACAAGTTGGTATCAGAGCACTAGGTTGCCTAGGTCTTGCAATTCACGGACAAGCTTAATAGAGTTTGAGGGATCGGTACGGAGACGTCTGTGCTTATCTCCTAGAGGCTATAAAGTTAGGAACAAGTTCACTTTTATTCAACTCTGTCATGCGATTCTTGTTATCCCAATACTGATTGAACTCTTCTATTCTTATTCTCTCGCGGATGGCAAGAACACGTACCTCTTCTTCCGTTGACCAGCAACCGGATCCTCCAGCAACAGCTCCCACGAGGGGTAGAGGTTGAGGTCAGGCCAGAGGCTGAGGCAGGGGCAGGGCTCAGCCCAGGGCCCAAGCAGCAGCTCCAGCTGCGGAGCCTCAGAAAGAGCTCGGTGGAGAGGCTCCAGCTCAGACTGTTCCGGCGGGACCAGCTCAAGTCCCAGTGGGGTTTATTGCTACCTAGTGCTTCAGAATGCCTTAGCCGACTAGTGGGCCTTATGGAGAGTGTAGCCCAGACTGGCGCATTCCCCATGGCAGCAGTCGTATTTCAGGCTGGAAGAGGAGTCCAGACTTCTGCTACCCACACTCCGGAGCAGATTACTCCTCAGATTCAGACACCAACAGCCAATTCGGCTGGGGTAGTTCAGCCAGTTGCTGCAGCACCACTCGTTGATGGGATAGCTATGTCCTCCGATGCTTTGTGGAGATTGAACAGGTTTATCAAGCTTTTCCCTGTTCATTTCAGTGGTGCCACTTTAGAGGACCCCTAGTAATACCTTGATAGTTGTCATGAGGTTCTTCGGAACATGGGTATTTTGGAGTCCAATGGGGTCAATTTCGCTGATTTCCAGATTACTGGTTTCTGCCAAGAAAAGGTGGAGGGATTATCTATTGAATTGACCAGCTGGGTCACCTGCTCTTACTTGGGATCAGTTTTCACACCTCTTCTTGGAGAAGTTACTACTTGTTACTACTATAAAGGAGTGTCGTCGTCAGTTTGAGCATCTTCAGCAGGGCAGCATAATTGTTACCCAGTATGAGACTCGCTTTGTGGATTTGGCCCGTCATACTACTCTTTTGCTACCCGCAGAGAGAGAGAGGGTCAAGAGGTTTATTGAGGGCCTTACTCAGCCTATCAGGTTGCAGATGGCTAAGGAGACGGGGAGCGAGATTTCCTTTCAGGATGCGACCAATGTGGCCAGGATAGTTGAGATGGTTCTTGGATTGGGAGGTCAGGGGTCATACAAGACACCTCGCCATTCCGGTGGATTCAGTGATGCCTCATCTAGAGGCGGGGGTACTTTTACCCCTTGTTTGGATGGTTGTTACCCATTGTATCGTATTGTATCGTTATTATAATTACAATATTTATTTTGATTGTTACTTAAAATCCATCGTATTGTATTGTTAAATCCATTATTACGTAACAACGAAAAGAGCCATTTTACGTAACGACCGATTTGGTGTGGTCGGATCGTTACGTATTTTTCTTTCCAACTATATCCTTATTTATTACTTATTAATTCTACTTTACACTTTTCCTTATTTTATTATTTTAACTCCTAGTCCTAGTATCTTGGTGTTTTGAATTCCAGGATTGTGACGAAGTGACTGTTTTTCTGATATAATGAAAGATGATATCGTTAAGCTAGATGATTCTTCATATGAGGCAAGATAGAATCTGTTGCCAATAGTCACTAGAATTTGTATGGATTGAATAACTTTATATATATTGGACAATGATGCATGGTCTCTTCAATTCCCTACAATTATTTGCATTTATGTTCTTCAAATTAATATAGTCTTTGCAAATGCTCAAGCAATATGAGTTGTGAGCAAATGAAGAGACAGATGAAAACGTTTTTGGGGGTCATGGAAGGATAATATGAATGCGATATTAAATGTTTAATGGTCATGTAATTATAATATTACTATTTCATATTTATGATATTAAATATTAAATATTTAATATTTTATTACATTTTACTTAAAAATAATTTACAAGAAAATGAATAATTGAACATAATAAATCATATTTATTGGACAATGATGCATGGTCTCTTCAATTACCTACAATTATTATGCATTTATGTTCTTCAAATCAATATAGTCTTTGCAAATGCTCAAGCAATATGAGTTGTGAGCAAATGAAGAGACAAATGAAAACGTTTTTGGGGTCATGGAAGGACAATATGAATGCGATATTAAATTTTTAATGGTCATGTAATTATAATATTACTATTTCATATTTATGATATTAAATATTAAATATTTTATTACATTTTACTTTAAAATAATTTACAATAGGGGCAATAGTAATCCAACTTTGCAGGAAAGATTATATATATATAAAGACATAACTGGTGATAAATTAGTCTAAAGCAGTTATCTTAAACTACTTTATGAGTTATTATTGATAAAATCTAAAGTTTACTGTATTTAAGAGTATTTTAGTAAAATTATCAGTTACAATACATTAGAATACAATCAAACTAAATAATAAAATGATACAATCTATCCAAATATTGTATCCACAAAGTAATACAATACAATACAATACGATACATTATGAAACGAAGGGTAACAACCATCCAAACAAGAGGTTAGTAGAGGCCATTCTTCCAGGCCATTCCATTCAGCACTTCAAGCATCCCTTTGTGCCCCAGGTGGTCGTGGCTCTTACATGCCTTATTCTGATCAGTCAGTCCCTATCAGTGCACCTCCTCTTCAGAATTTTCGGGGTGATTATACAGGTTGGCAGGGTCAGTTTGCCGGCCGGCAGTCTCAGCAGCCGAAGTCTTGTTACACTTGCGGTGACCCGAGGCACATTGCTAGATATTTCCCTCGCGCGTCGAGTAGTTCTCAGCACCAGGGTTCTCGTGATATGGTTCCGGCATCAACTTCCATACCACCTGCCCAGCCAGCCAGGGGGTAGGGGTCAGGTAGCAAGAGGTAGGGGCCAAATTGTTAGAGGTGGAGGCCAGCCCGCTAGAGGTGAATGTTTGCCTGTTAGAGGCCGTCCCAAAGACATGGTTCATGGTGGTGGGGCCCAGTCCCGATTGTATGCATTTACGTCCAGACCTGAGGCAGAGTCTTCGGATGTTGTTATCACAGCTACCAGTTCAGTTTGCAATAGATATGCTTCAGTTCTGTTTGATCCGGGGTCTACTTACTCTTATGTGTCATCTTATTTTGCTTCGTATTTTGTTGTTCCCTTGATTCCTTGAGTGTCCTTGTTTATGTGTCTACGCCCGTGGGAGATGCTATTGTTGTAGATCATGTGTATTGCTCGAGTGTATTCGTTATTGAGGGTCTTGAGACTAGTGTAGACCTTTTGCTTCTGGATATGATTGATTTTGATGTCATACTGGGCATGGATTGGTTGTCACCTTATTACGCTATCTTGGAATGCAGACAGTGACATTAGCCTTGTCAGGGTTGCCTCGATTAGAGTGGAGTGGGACTCCTGGTCATTCCTCCAGCAGGGTCATTTCTTATACGAAGGCTTGTCGCATGGTCGAGAAGGGGTGTTTGGCCTATTTGGCTCATGTCCGCGATTCTAGTGCTGAGGTATCTTCTATAGATTCAGTGCCTGTTGTTCGTGAGTTTCCCGAGGTGTTTCCTGCAGACCTTCCGGGGATGCCACCCGACAGGGATATTGATTTTTGCATAGATGTGGCTCCGGGCACTCAGCCCGATTCTATTCCTCCATATCGAATGGCCCCACTAGAGTTGAAAGAATTGAAGGAACAGTTGCAAGATTTTCTTGATAAAGGCTTCATTACACCTAGTATCTCGCCCTGGGGTGCGCCGGTTTTGTTCGTGAAGAAAAAGATGGATCAATAAGGATGTGCATAGATTACCGGCAGTTGAACAAAGTCATCATCAAGAATAAGTATCAGTTGCCGAGAATTGATCATTTGTTTGATCAGCTTCAGGGTGACAAGGCGTTTTCAAAGATCTATTTGAGATTGGTCTATTATCAGTTGAAGATTAGGACGTTCGACGTCCCTAAGACAGCCTTTCGGACGAGGTATTGGCACTATGAATTTCTGGTGATGTCTTTTGGTTTGATCAATGCCCTCGCAACATTTATGGATTTGATTAATCGGGTGTTCAAGCCTTATGGATTCATTTGTAATTGTGTTTATTGATGACATTCTGATATACTCCCGCAGTCGGGAGGAGCATGAGAAGCACCTCCGGATAGCGCAGACTTTGAGGGACAGTCAGTTGTATGTTAAATTTACAAAGTGCGAGTTTTGGTTGGATTCATTCCCCTTCTTGGGTCACGTCGTATCAGCAAAGGGTATTCAGGTAGATCCTAAGAATATTGAGGCAGTCAAGAACTGGCTTAGACCCACTTCAGCCACGGAAATCGAGAGCTTCTTGGGTTTGGCAGTTATTACCGTCGATTTTTGGAGGGGTTCTCATCTATAGTATCCTCGATGACTAAATTGACTCGGAAGGGTGCCCCATTCAAATGGTCGGACGAGTGTGAGGCGAGCTTTCAGAAACTTAAGACAGCCTTGACTTCAGCACCAGTGTTGGTATTGCCATCAGGTTCAGGATATTTCACGGTATATTGTAATGCCTCCCTTGTTGGGCTCAGAGCGATGTTGATGCAGGAGGGCAGGGTGATTGCATATGTGTCTCGACAGTTGAAGGTTCATGAGAAGAATTACCCTGTCCATGACTTAGAGTTGGCAGCCATTGTTCACGCGTTGAATATTTGGAATCACTATCTTTATGATGTGTCGTGTGAGGTTTTCACGGATCATCGCAGCCTTCAGTATTTGTTCAAACAAAAGGATATCAATTTGAGACAGAGGAGATGGTTAGAGCTATTGAAAGACTATAACGTCACTATATTTTATCATCCGGGAAAGGCCAATGTGGTGGCCGATGCATTGAGTAGGAAGTAAGTAAGTATGGGCAGCCTGACATTCATTCCAGTCTGTGAGAGACCGCTAGCTTCAGATATTCAGACTTTGGCCAATCAGTTTGTGAGGTTGGATATTTCAGAGCGCGGTCGTGCTCTAGCTTGTACAGTCGTTCGGTCTTCCTTATTCGAGCGTATCAGAGATCAGCAGGGTGATGACCTACATTTGATGGTCCTTAGGGACACAATTCGGCACGGTGGTGCCAAACATGTTACGATTGGAGATGACGGTGTTTTGAGGATGCATGGTCGAGTGTGTATGCCTAATGAAGATGGGATTCGTGAGTTGATCCTTGAGGAGGCTCACAGTTGTAAGTATTCTATTCACCCGAGCGTTGCCAAGATGTACCAGGGCCTACGACAACATTATTGGTGGCGAACGATGAAGAAGGATATTGTTGCTTATGTGGCTTGGTGCTTGAATTGTCAATAGGTGAAGTATGAGCATCAGAGACCCGGTGGTTTGCTTCAGCGGATAGAGATTCCTGAGTGGAAGTGGGAGCGTATCACTATGGACTTCGTTGTTGAACTCCCACGGACTCAGAGGAAGTTCGACGCCGTTTGGGTTATTGTGGATAGGCTGGCTAAATCAACACATTTCATTCTGGTGGAAAGTACTTATACCTCGAAGCGGTTGGCAGAGATATATATTCGGGAGATCGTTCGCCTTCACGGTGTGCCCATGTCTATCATTTCTGATCGAGGTACACAGTTTACCTCGCACTTTTGGAGGGCAGTTCAGCGTGAGTTAGGTACACGAGTTGAGTTGAGCACAACATTTCATCCTCAGACGGACGGGCAGTCCGAGCGTACTATTCAGATCTTGGAGGATATGCTTCGCGCCTGTGTTATTGACTTTAGAGTTTCTTTGGATCAGTTCTTGCTGTTAGCGGAGTTTGCCTACAATAACAGCGACCAATCGAGCATTCATATGGCTCCCTATGAGGCATTATATGGTAGACGATGTAGGTCGCCCATTGGATGGTTTGAGTTTGGGGAGGCTCGGTTATTGGGTACAGATTTGGTTCAGGAGGCCTTGGACAAGGTCAAGATTATACAGGATCGACTTCGTACAGCTCAGCCCAGGAAAAAGAGTTATGCCGACCGTAAAGTTCATGATGTGGCATTCATGGTCGGGGAGAGGGTATTACTTCAGGTATCACCCATGAAGGGTGTTATGAGATTTGGGAAGAAGGAAAAGTTGATCCCTAGGTATATCCGGCAGGTTCGTCAGTTGAGATCAAAGAGTTACCCATCAGTTCGTGTGCAGTAAAGAGATCATCCTGCTGAGGCAGCTACGTGGGAGTCTGAGTCGGACATGCGGAGTAGATATCCTCACTTGTTCGCCAATTCAGGTACTTTTCTATGTCCGTTCGAGGACGACATCTATTTTAGAGGTGGAGATTTGTGATGACCCAAAGGGTCATATGGTAAATTAAGACTCCATTCTGGGCTTGTTAGCCTTAAAAACATTATTTTTACTCACCTCGATTTGCGTGCGCAATCCGGGCAAAAATACGAAAAGGTTTTATGATGAAATTTGTGAAATAATAAATTTTGAGATTGAAAAATGATTTATAGTTGACTTTGATCAACGTTTTGAGTAAACGGACCCGAATCCAGACTCGTGTTCCGACGGTCCCGGAAGGTCCGTAGTAAAATATGGGATACGGGCGTATGCCGAAATCGAATTCCGAGGTCCCTAACTGTAGAAATGAATTTTTGAAGAAAATAGTTATATTGAAATTCAGAGGAGTTAAAGAAATTTATTCATGTTTGATCTTGTTGGTATGGGGCCCGTATTTTAATTCCGGAGCCCGGTACAAGTTTGTTATAAATAAAAGTCATGTCTGTGAAATATGGTGGGAATAAGAGTTGATTTGACGTGGTTCGGGTCTTCGTTTGAGAAAATAAAAACTTTAAGTGTTCTTGAGAAATTCATGAGTTTTGTGTCTAAATCCGTAGTTTTGGATGTTATTTTGGTGATTTGATCGCACAAGCAAGTCCGTATGATGTTTTTAGACTTGCGTGTATGTTTGGTCTGGAGCCCCGAGGGCTCGGGTGAGTTTCGGATAGGCTGCAGAGTGATTTTTGGAACTTAGAAATAGCTGGTATGTCTGATGTCTGTTGCAGTCCTCTGATCTCGCAATTGCGAGATCACGATTCGCAAGTGCGATATAGGCAGGTATGACAATTGGGAGATTTTTGTCACAATTGCGAAGATAGCCTGGGCCAGCAGCTTCTCGCAATTCCGAGTTCTTCTTCGCAATTGCGAAGAGGTCCTGGGGAAGGGCATGTTCGCAAATGCGAACTTTTTGCCGAAATTGCTAGGGAGACAGTTGTCGCAAATGCGACATATTGTTCGCATTTGCAAAGGAAGCAGAAATGCGAAGGGTTCACAATTGAGATATCTTTCTCGCATTTGCGAGCTTCGTAAATGCGAAGCTTTGGTCGCAATTCGACATCTGCAACTGATAGCTTTGGACTTAGACGGGATTTTTCATTCATTCTTTAACTTTTTGAACCCTAAACCTCAAGAGGCGATTTTCCAAAGACCCAATCTTATCCAAACCATAGGTAAGTGATTCCTAACTAATTTCTTTCAATTCTTTACATCTTTTTACAAGATTTCAACCTGGAATCTAGGATCTTCATGGTAGAATTAGGGATTTTTGGGTAGGACTTAAGAATTTTGAAATTGGGAATTTAGACCTCGAATTGAGGTCGGATTCCGAAACCAATTGTATATCCGGGCTCGGGGGACAATGGGTAAAAGGATTTTGGTCTGAACCTCGAGTTTGGACCAAGCGGGCCCGGGATCGATTTTTGACTTTTATTTGGGAAAACTATAATTATGCATTAAAGTTGATTCCTTCAGCGATAATTGATGATATTAAACTAATTATGATTATATACGAGTGGGTTGGAGGTTAATTCTAAAGGAAAAGTTGTACTTGAGCTGTAAGTGGCATGCGAAATTGAGGTAAGTGTTGTGTCTAACCTTAGCTTGAGGGAATAAGTATTGTATGATTGTTTGCTACGTGTTTTGTTGTTGAATACGATGTATAGGTGAGGTGATAAGTACCTATACGTTGTGGTTGAGTCATAACATGCGAGTGAAAGTCCATTCTTGTTATTCTTGTTGTCTTAAGGCCTATTACTTATGCTTATTGTTGCTATTGAAATGTTGGGAGAATTGTATCCGGTTCCACCGAAATGAATAACATTGTGGACATTGATTTGAGGTAGAATGTTAAATTGTGAAAGTAATTATTGATGAAATATTGATTTCTTGTGAAACTTTTCTGTATTAGTTGTTATTAATTCTGTGATTGGTGAGGAAGAGTGTAAAGCACGAGGGTGATGCCGTGCATAATTTATCTATATTGTGAGGAAGAGTGTAAAGCATGAAGGGTGATGTCGTGCATATTTTATCTATGTTGTGATGAAGAGTGTAAAGCACGAAGAGTGATGCCATGCATTATTTATTTATATTGTGAGGTTGAGAGTAAAAGCACGAACGGTGTTGCAGTGCATTCATATTTATTATATGGCGAGGTTGGGAGTAAAAGCACGTAGGGTGATGCCGTACAGATTTCCTTTCTATTTTAGTTGCTTAATTTGTTTGTTGATCACTGTTTATCTCTGTCTTCCCCTTTTCTCACTCCTTAAGTTGAAATCCCCCACTGCATGTCCCCTTCCCATTATCTACTGTCTTACTTCTTTATTTGCTGTTATTTCTACTAGCATGATTATACTGTTTAGGTTTTATGTGGTGTCCTGTCCTAACCTCGTCACTACTTCGCCGAGGTTAGGCTCGACACGTACCAATACATGGGGTCGGTTGTACTGATACTGCACTCTGCACTTTCTGTGCAGATCCAGGTTTAGGTTCGAGTTGAGTTTGAGTTGTAGCTGACTATTCGCACGGAGACACGAGGTAGATCTGCCGACGTCTGCAGATTCCTGGCGTCTCTTCCTTATTATTCCGTTGTTGTTTTATTTAGTTCAAAAACAGATATATAATTTCTTTAAGCCAAATACTTGTAGTAAATTCTTAGGAATTCGTGAATTGTGACTCCAAACCTTGGGTAGCTAGAGTTTAGTAATATTTTCGCGATATCGTATACTATTTCATTTGTTACTTTGGTATCATATATTAGATGGTAGTAAACTTCGTATATGTTTTAATTGTTTTAAATGTCGAAACCCTCTAATGTTGGCTTGCCTAGCAAGTACATCGTTAGGCGCTATCACGGTCCTGACGGTGGAAATTCGGGTCGTGACATAGAAATGTCACGTCGAAGAGCTAGGACGTCAAGTCCGAAATCGAAGCCTCTTTTCAGATCGAGGTCGACATCAATCGAGGCCAGAAAGGGACAGACTCCGAGTGAGACATCAGCATAGCTTGATAACAAAAAGGGCGAGATATTCGCGATTGATCGAGGATCGTGACGTAAATCTCTGAACGGATCAATCTATGGCGGTTAATCAGATATTAATATGATTTCTTACTATAATTATAAGTATACATTATTTACGACTCATCTATTATATAAAGAGCAATTCCATTTATTTGTAATCATCATTGCTCTCTGAGAAAAATACATACACTCCTTACTTTCTTACTTTCTTGCTACCTCTTTCACTTACTATTTATTAGAGTTGATATATTTGTTTATTGTTATTACTATACCTCGAGACTATCTCAAATCGAGGTCGAAGTTTCGCTTACACACTGGTTTGATTTATTTTATTGCCTAACTCATCTGTTTAATTTCTTGTTTATCAATTAGTATTGGACGAAATCGCATATCCTTAAAATTACAATATAAGTTTAATTCTTATCCGAATTTTAGGGTAACAAGATGATAAAGCAAAAGGATAAAAAAATTCCAAACAAAAATTGATGACTAATAAAGAATTTAAAAGCATAAAAAATGAAAAGTGAGTACTAGACATGAGTGGCATCTCGTGATCAAATATTAATTAATCCAGGGTTTGTTAATTAAAATTTAAAAGTTGATTAGAAGACAAATTTTAAAAAGTTAGGACAAGTTCATTGTACTGCAAAATGCAAGCTGCTCTTTTCAGACTCGTAAAAAACTGAAAAGCATGTAATACTTCATAATGACAAATATATTATTTGTCAATCCGCGTTGCAAATAATATATACATAATATTTTTTAAAGAATTTTTGCATTTTCAGTACTTGTTTGGATGGTTACTATTTATCGTCGCATCACATTGTAATTGTATTGTTTTAATTGTTTTAATGACTAATACTTGAATAGCTTATATTGTTTCGTGTCGTCGGGGGCGGCTCAAGCACATACGGAATCTAAAGCCACAGTTTAATATGGGGCCTAATTTTTTTTCTAAAAAGTTATAAGATATGTTTTTAGTTGAAGTCTATTCTTATAACTTTTTGAGATACAAAATTGTTAATATTTCTTTTTTAATTATCGATTTTCTCTAATAGTTCATGTTCAATTGATAATATAACCAACTCATTTAATATTTCTTGAGATATTGTTGATATTAAATAAGATTAAAGAGCAATAGAAGTATAGAACTATTGAAAACTTAAAAGTATTGTTGAACACTTGAACTAATGAAATCTTTGAGAAAAAAAGTGAGTAGTGAAATCTTGGAGAAAAAAGTGAGTAGTGAAAACCGAGGCCGTTGTTGGCGTGTGTGGGTACTGCTTGTGAGTTCGACAAATGATCCTGAAATCAAAACACTTACCAGAACAAGCGTAAAGTAGTGTGTGTTATGAGAATTAATAACATAAAGTTGTGTGTGGACGCCAAATTGTTTACCCTTAAAATCGGATAACAATTAAACTTATAATGTGGTTTTAATGATACGTGATTTCACCTAATATCAGTTGATAAATACGATGATTAATAATAGAAGTTAACAATAAAGTAAAACAAACCAATGTCGAAATGCAATTCAGCTCTCGAGCTAGGGTGCCATCGATCTAATTGATACTAGAATAATAAAGTATAAAGTTAACTGATGAACAAGAGAAAAGAGAGTATTATATTACTTTGATATGAGAGGATAATGTGTCTTAAAAACTCCCCTTTATATAGCAGAGGAATTCTACTTATGGTAAAATTCTAATTATAGAAGGAAATCTCATGATTAGCTAAACAATCGTTCTTGATTTGATCCGTTCCGAGATTTCGGTCATGATCTTGGACCAATCACGGATATCTCTCCTTTATGTTATTATGCTATCTTTGGTCTTGCTCGATGTCTATTTCATTTGGTCTCGATCTCGACAGATACTTCGAATCTCGAACTCGATACCTTATCCTCATGCCTCGATCTGATTTATTACGGGATCGATCTTCGATCCATCATATATATATATATAATTCTCTGATTTAAACAAGTTCAACGTTCATTAACGAATTTGGATTTTTACGTTCGTAGTTAAGAAATAAAAGGGAGGGAAAACGTAACTTACAAAATTTGCTATCAAACTATTTTCACAAGAACAATCTCAGTTGTGTATCCATTTTATTTTGTTTTTTTTAAAGAACTATAATTGAAAGGCTTTCAAAAAAGAGAGAGGGAGTGTGATATAGAACCTTAGTATTGTATACGGTCAAAATGAGGCTTGCCCTATTTTGTATGGTTATTTGAGATCAGGGTGACATGCCGAGGTTCGACCTCACCTTGTATCGAACCATGATACGAAGATAGATTGCATGAATCAGTGACCGATCAAGATCGGGACCAGCCGTGATCGAGACCGAGCGGGACAGAGATCGAGCGAGATCAAAGGAAGCCTGCTGAGTCGAATAATAGAAAGCCGAGATATTCATGATCGGGCAAAGATCGTGGCGGAAATCTCGGCACGTATCAAGTCAGGACCGGTTAATTAGCCAATAATGAGATTTTCTTATGTATTTAGAATTGTACCATAAGTAGAATTCTCCTACTATATAAAAGGTTTCTAATCATTTTGTAAGCATCAGATTAACATCACATTCACACATAACAAAGCAATATATTACATTTTCTCTCTTAAGCTCTCTTATTCTGCTGTTCAGCTCTTACTCTTCAATAACATACTCAGTTGGTTCGAGGGCGACCTAGCTCGAGGGCCAAAGCTACACATTATATTGATTTGCTTTATTTTACAGTTAATTTTAACATCAAATTCTCATATTTCTCTCGTGCCAAGTGAAATCACATATCCTCAAAATCATATAAATTTAATTGTTATCAAATTTTAAGAGTAAACAAGTATATACATTGTTTTATTTGTTTATTTTATATTGACTCGAAAAAGTTGACATTTGGAGATAAGACGACAAAATTATTCAATTTTTATCGCCTCTTTTTTACAACACATAAAATTTTAGCATCAATTCAGATATTATTAGGTCCAATACAAATATCGAAATCGAATAGGAAACTAAAAATAGAGACATAGTGTATTTCTTTGGTGCCATATGTACAAAATCCAAATGATGAAAGCTATTTAAAGGTATCCAAATGTCAAAGCAACAAAATTCCGAGGACTTGAAAGACACGATTTTGGAATAAACCAAGGTTGACTACTGATGCTGATTAGTACTACTAGTGTTCTAAATATTCAAACAAATTAACGCAATTTCCAAAAGGTTCAATTAATTGAGACACGTATTTATCATTTCTACGTTCATTCATGCAACTTATCCCTTTGGGCTCCCCTAGTCAGCCTCGTCCACATGACTTATCCGTTACGAGTTTGATCCGTGAAAATAGTCATTAATGCTTGTTTGAGATAAACTATTTACATCACACTTCTTAAGATGTAATTCTTTTCCTGATCTTGCATGTGGCAAAGTCAGAAATTTTAATAAGGGTGTTCAAATTTTGAACGTTCTTTTGCCAGTGCACTATGCAAGGGAGTTCAAAGTCTATTTTTAATTTATAACAAGCAATATTTTACAGATATATTATAATTTTTCGACGAAGGATGATCAGTTTGTCCACCCTTGAACTAACATAGCTTCATCTCATGTATGTGAAATACCTTATGCATGAAGAGCCCTTAAATATTCTGTAGGTTTCGGATTTTAGTCATAAGAATGAATTTTTTGACATAAAGGGTATTCTTTCTTTAATAGGTCCTACGCGTTATGATTCAAATTAATCGAAGTTGTAAGTATCTGATAACGAATAGGTTAAACAAAACTAAAAAGTTCGTTGAACTCATAAATTTTCAAAGAAAAGTAGAACTCAACTTTCTAGTTCGGGGTGAAAAAGAGGAGAAGAAACATTGACAATATTAATGAGATTTAATCCCCAAACAATTTTTTTTTAAATGGAAATAATATTTTATTTATTTATTAAGCAAGTCTCTTTCGTAGTTTGTTTTGTGCCCTAGTTTTCTTTTCAATTATGTCTTCGAGAAGTTTCTAACGTACTTCATAGGAATTTTCATAGAATTTCGCCACTTCTAAAATAGGTCTTCCTATTGTAATTTTCGTGGCAACTAGAAAAATCATATTTAATTTCAATTTTCGAGGCAGCTCCCTATGTCATGTCTAACTGTTTGTCCCAAAGGTAGTACAAATTTGCAACAAAAATAGTTATTAGTAATTTGAATTTTCTTAATAGTATAAACAAGTTTAAAATGAACAACAATATTACACAATATATATATATATATATATATATATATATATATATATATATATATATGACCGGGCCTACCCAATTTTACTATTTGACCGAGATCAGGAAGTTGCATCGAAGGTCAGCCTCGTAGGGGATCAGACTGAATCACGAGGACAAGGTACCGAGTTCGGAATCGAGGTACCTGTCAAGATCGAGACCAAATGAGTCAGACATCGAGCAAGATCGAAGATAGCACAATAACAGAAAGGCAAGATATCTCAGACTGTTCGAAGATCATAGCGTAAATTTCAGAACGGATCAAATCAGAAACAGTTAATTAGCTAATCATGGAATTTCCTTCTGTAATTAGGGTTATACCATAAGTGGAATTTCTCTACTATATAAAGGGGGTTTCTAATCATTTGTAAGTCACATTGTTCACATATATCAAAGCAATATAATTCTCTTTCTCGTTTATACTCTTGCTCATTAGCTTGGTATATTTTAACTGTTTTTGCACCAATGAGTTCGAGGGTATTCTAACTCGAGGGCTGAGTTCCATTCTTACTTTACTTTATTGTTAATTCCTAGTATTAATCTTCATATTTATCAATTGGTATTAAGTGAAATCACATATCCTTAAAACCACATTATAAATTTAATTGTTATCCGATTTTAAGGGTAAACAGTTTGGCGCCCACCATGAGGGCTAAGGATATAATAGTGATTGCTTAATACTGATTCCGATAACACACACTGCTTTGCACTTGTTATAGTAAGAATATTTGTTTTCAGGTTAAACATCTCAAACTCACAAGCAGCACTACACGTGGTGACAATAACCTCGGATTTCATAGGGAAAATGACTATGTAGCCGCCCTAGGGATCGAGGTGCCTCAAGCTGACCTCGAGGGAACATCAATTGCAAATCCCGTCGATATCAGTTCACATTAAATGCAAATTTGGGTGTTGATCCCGAATGTAGCGTACGCAAGTAAGTTCGATCAGGTGGTCGAGGTACGCAAGGCAGAGAAGATGGTGGAATTAGCCTCCAATTGATATTTGAAATATTACAGGCTCAACAAGCCGCTATAGCACAACTACAAAATCAGCACCGAGCACCAAGTGGGATCGAACCAGAAGTCGTCCATAGGACCGAGCCTGTACTAGAGAGATCGAACGCCAATGAAGCGGGGACTGACCCCGCCATTATGAAAATGCTCGAGGAGCTCACTAAACAGATTGAATCACGAGAAAAGAAAATAGAGGCAAATGATAAAAAGGTAGAAACATACAACTCTCGGGTTGACCAAATACCGGGGGCACCACTGATTCTAAAAGGCCTGGATTCGAAGAAGTTCGTGCATAAGACTTTCCCTCCAAGTGCAGCTCCGAAGCCCATCCCGAAAAACTTCTGCATGCCAGAATTTCGAAATACAACGGGACCACCGATCCCAATGAGCATTTCACTTCTTATACATGCACAATAAAGGGGAATGACTTAGAAGATGATGAGATTGAATGTGTTCTACTGAAGAAATTTGGAGAAACTTTGTCGAGAGGAGCAATGATATGGTACCACAATTTACCACCCAATTCCATCGATTCCTTTTCCATGCTTGCGGATTCCTTTGTAAATGCACATGCCGGAGCAATAAAGGTTGCGGCAAGAAAGTCAGACCTCTTCAAGGTGAAACAAAAAGACAACTAAATGTTAAGGGAATTTGTATCTCGGTTCTAGATGGAACACATGAAGCTACCCCCAATCACAGACGATTGGGTTGTTCTAGCCTTTACGCAAGGTTTCAATGAATGAAGTTCGGTGGCATCACGATAGATAAAGAAGAATCTAATTGAATATCTAGCGGTGACATGGGTCGATGTACATAATCGGTACCAATCAAAGATCAGGGTCGAGGATGATCAATTGGGGACCCTTCCGGTTCAGTTTATCCAAACAGGTACGTCAGCAGAACTCAAAGGGACATCGACAAAGAACCTCGATCGAACAAAGATCGGTATCAACCATACAACGTAGAAACAGTGACCCGGGACGCAATCCCATTCAAAATGATCGAAGGAAAGATCGAGGACAGAGCTCCCGGGGGCTTAAGATCAAAAATGGCTTCGATGAGCATGTCGAGCCCACGAAAGCGCCTTGATTGTTAGAGTACAACTTCAACATCGACGCATCAAGTATTGTGTCAGCCATTGGGAGAATCAAGGACACTAGAGGGACCAGACCCCTACGGACCGATCCAATGCAAAGGAACCCTAATCAAATGTGCAAATACCATGGTACCCATGGTCATAGAATCGAAGACTGCAGACAGCTAAGGGAAGAGTTGGCCCGTTTATTCAACGAGGGTCATAGTCGAGAGTTCTTAAGCGATCGAACTAAAAATCACTTCAGAGACAGGGATGCAAACAGGAAAAATGAACAGGAAGAACCACAACATGTGATTTACATGATCTTTGGTGGGGTCGCGTGGTCAAACGTACGAAGGTGTCAATCACCAGGGAAAAATGAACTTGAGACTATATACCAAAAGGCACTTTATCGTTCAATGACGAGGAAGCATAGAGGATGTCACAACCCCACAGTGATGCATTGGTAATCTCTATCCTTATGAATAAAATTCAGGTTAAACGTGTTTTAATTGATCTAGGGAGCTCGAACAATATTATTCGATCAGGGTCGTGGAGCAGCTCGGCCTACAAGATCAGATTGTGCCAGCAACTCGAGTTCTCAATGGTTTCAACATGGCAAGTGAAACAACTAAGGGTGAAATCATCTTACCAGTAAATGTAGCCGGAACTATTAACAAAGTTCCATGTGGTCAAGGGCGATATGAGATACAACTCCCTGCTCGGAAGACCATGGATTCACAACATGAGGGCGTTCCCCTTAACCCTTCACCAAATGCTAAAGTTCCCAACACCGGATGGAGTAAAGGTGTATGGGGAACAATATGCTGCAAAAGAGATGTTCTTGGTCGACAAAGTAATACCGGTATCAGTGTTATCATCAACAAAGGGGTCGGAGTCCAAAGAAAAATAGGAATCTAAATAGAAACCACAAGTACCAGCCTCGACTCAGTCGGAGAAGCAGGGAACGGGCGAGGACGATGACTACTGGATCCCTCGATCCTTCATAATCCCCGAAGATTCCGACGCCACCAAATCGACATTCGAAGAGTTGGAGCAAGTCATACTGATCGAGGATCTACCCGATCGAAAGTTATACCTGGGTACGGGGTTAACCCATGAGCTCAGGGAAAAACTCATTAAATTCCTTATTGATAATATGGATTGTTTTGCTTGGTCCCACCTAGACATGACAGGGATCCCACCGGAGATCACTACACAACGACTGAGCTTGGACCTGAAGTTCCGCCCAGTAAAACAAAAGAAAAGGCCCCAGCCCGAGGTAAAACATGCATTCATCAAGGACGAGGTAACCAAACTTCTCAAAATAGGATCCATTCGGGAGGTAAAATATCCCGAATGTTTAGCAAACGTTGTCGTAGTCCCCAAAAAAGGGGAATAAACTTAGAATGAGCATAGACTATAAGGATTTAAACAAAGCATGTCCTAAAGACTCTTTTCCTCTGTCGAATATCGATCGCATGATCGATGCCAGGGCCGGCCACGAGATCCTTAGTTTTCTCGACGCCTACTCCGAGTACAATCAAATACAAATGTACCCGGGGGTCAGGGAAAGACTTCATTCATCACTAAGTACGACACCTATTATTATAATGTAATGTCGTTTGGACTAAAAAATGTTGGTGCTACTTATCAATGTCTAGTAAATCGAATGTTCGAAGAACAAATAGGTAATCAATGAAGGTTTATATTGATGATATGCTAGTTAAGTCCATGCGAGTAGAGGACCATATAAAACATTTGCAGGAGACCTTAGATATACTTAGGAAATACAACATGAAGCTCAACCCGGAGAAATGTGCATTCGGGGTCGGTTCGGGAAAGTTTCTTGACTTTATGGTATCAAATCGGGGAATTGAGATCAACCCCGATAAAATCAACGCAATCGAAGACATCACAGTCGTGGACAATGTTAAGGTCTTACAAAGATTGACAGGGCGCATAGCCGCCCTAGGCCAATTCATCTCGAGGTCTGTCACCGGTTCTTCTCACTGCTAAAAAACCTCAGAATGCCAACAAGCATTGGAAGAATTAAAGTGGCACCTTTCGAGCCCGCCACTGCTTCATACTTCGAAACGAGCTACTCTACTTGTACTTCGCAGTCTCGGAAATCGCGGTAAGTGGGGGTCCAAGTTCGAGAAGAGAAAGGTACACAATTTCCTGTTTACTATGTTAGCCGAGCTTTAGGTGAGTCCAAAACCCAGTACCCACACTTGGAAAAAGTAGCACTTGCCCTAATACGTGCCTCTGGGAAATTAAAACCATATTTTCAATGTTACCCAATTTGTGTGGTGACTACTTATCCTCTCCGCAATATTTTGCATACGCCCGAACTCCCAGGACGATGGGCCAAATGGGCCGTCGAGATCAGTGGGTACGATATCGAGTATCAACCCCTAACGGTCATCAAGTCTCAAATCTTAGAAGACTTCGTGGTCGACTTTACGCCATCCCTCGTACCCGAGGTTGAAAAGGAACTATTATTAAAATCCGGTACATCATCGAGGGTATGGACCCTTTTCATAGACGGGGCTTTTTCACGTTCGAAGCGTTCCGGGCTAGGCATCATTTTGAAGCCTCCCACAGGTAATACAATTAGAAAATCTATCAAAACTTCCAAGTTAACTAACAATGAGGCCGAGTATGAGGCCATGATTGCAGATCTCGAGCTAGCTAAGAGTTTGGGAGTAGAAATCATCGAGGCCAAATGTGACTCCCTACTTGTGGTAAACCAAGTCAACAGAACTTTCGAGGTTCGAGAAGATCAAATGCATAGGTACTTGGACAAGCTACAGGTGACTCTACATCGGTATAACGAATGGACCCTACAACATGTACCTCGAGAACAATACAACAAAGCCGATGCCCTTGCAAATTTGGGGTCATCAGTCGAAGATGAAGAAATTAGCTCGGGGACTGTCGTACAACATTCGAGGTCAGTAATCAAAGAAGGCCACGCCGAAATAAACTCTATAAGTCTAACTTGGGATTGGAGGAATAAATATATTGAGTACCTAAAGAACGGGAAGCTTCCATCGGATCCTAAAGAATCGAGGACCCTACGAATGAAGGCCGCACAGTTCGCATTGGCCGAAAATGGAACACTGTATAGAGATGGACCATTGGAAATATGTTTGGGTCCTGGAGATACTGACTACGACCTACGGGAAATTCACGAGGTCACTTGTAGGAATCATTCTGGTGCCAAATCATTGGTTCACCAAGTCATCAGAGCAGGATACTATTGGGCCAATATGGAAAAGGATACTAAAGAATTCGTTAGAAAGTGCGACAAATGTCAAAGATACGAGTCGATGATCCACCAACCAGGAGAGAAACTCCATTCAGTCCTATCTCCATGGCTGTTCATGAAATGGGGAATGGATATCGTCGGCCCTCTACCATAGGCCCCAGGTAAAGATAAATTCATTTTGTTTAAGACTGACTATTTCTCTAAATGGGTTGAAGCACATGCCTTCGAGAAAGTCAGAGAAAAAGAAGTCATAGATTTTATCTGGGACCACATTATATGCCGATTCGGGATGCCTACCGAGATCATATGCGACAATGAAAAATAATTCGTCGGCGACAAAGTGACAAAGTTTCTCAAATACCACAAAATAAAAAGGATCCTGTCAACGCCATACCATCCTAGTGGGAACGGACAGGCCGAATAAACAAACAAGATCGTCATTCATGATCTGAAGAAAAGATTGAACAACGCTAAGGGAAAATGGGCGTATCGAACAACGTCAAAATCCAGTACGGGGGCAACGCCGTTCTCTTTAGTCTATGGTGTCGAAGCTTTGATCCCGGTCGAAGTCGGGGAACCTAGTTTCAGGTTTCGATATGCAACGAAGGAGTCAAATCACGAGGCTATGAATACAAGCCTCGAATTGCTAGATGAAAAATGGGAAGCCTTCCTCGTTCGAATGGGTGCACAGAAACAGCGGATCGAAAGGTATTACAATCGAAGAGCCAATCTTCAACACTTTAAAATCGGTGACTTAGTTCTGATAAAGGTCACCCTCAATACTTAGGACCCAAACGAAGGAAAACTTGGCCCAAACTGGGAGGGAATGTATCAAGTCCTCGATATCGTCGTAAAGGGATCCTACAAACTTGGCACGATGAACGACGAGCAATTACCAAACAATTGGAACGTATCACTCTTCAAACAATATTACTTCTAAGGATTCTTCAAACACAAAGTCCTTAGATCTGAAAGCACGCGTTCCTCTCTTTTTTCCTTAGATCGGTTTTTGTCCTAAATGGGTTTTCCTGGCGAGGTCTTTAATGATGCAACCATTGTTCGTGCTAACTTAGAGCAATTCAACAGTTTCCGAGGCTCCTTTATAATCAATCTTGAATATTGGGGGGCATCACCCTCGAATGATTACAACAAAAATTTGCGTGCCAACAGGGTCTCGATAGGTAAACTTTGTAAAGGGCCAAACGGCTGAATGAACCGTGTCCATGTAGATTACTCGAGCCCTAACAACAAGACATGTACGCATATATAATCTATTGAAAGAAGTATTTTTTTCCTTGCCAGATATTCCATGCCTTAGAGAAATTTTACTTTACAATTTCATACTTGTGATCTATTGTGGAAACTGACGTAAGGGCCAATCGCAACTAAAGTTTGAACAATTGACCCTGCACTCAGGGACTGCCATCCAAAATATTGACATGGTCGAATTACTTAAACCTCGAGATCGTAAGACCTTAAAAAGGCAACCCTTGATTTTATAGTCCACGACCACCCCCACTCAAGGACTTACACTTCGAATAGGCTAAGTCCTAACTAACACGATTCGGAGACGTCCGAATTCCATAATAAAAACAGGCCTTCAAATACTTTTATAAACCAGTTTAAAAGGATACCCTCGGCAAAATGATGAAAGGGTTTCGATAACATCAACCTTCAAAAAAACCCTAAAGGGTATCGAATTGTTCAAACCCTCGAACAATTTTGTGCTAAGGCATAACAAAGCAAAGGGTTTAGATAACACCAACTCTCGAAAAACCTAATGGGTATAGTTTTATCTCGTGCTAAGGCATGACAAATTTTTACATTTAAGCCTAAAGGGGTAAAAAAGTCATTCTTTTGAGGCCATATCGGTCTAATTCAAGAGCCTAAGGGCCGTTTTATTTTTCTGAGTTCGATAAATTGTCCTCCCTCAACTAAAACCTATGGGTCACCCTACTTCAAGTTCAAGCAAGTATTCACTCGATTATAAAGACTACATTAGTCCAACTTCGGTCTAATTTCCTAAGTCTCAAACTTGTGAGCAAAATCTTCGTAAGGCATGAATGAAATAGAATTTTCACGAGGCAGGAAATAGAATAAAGACAAGTCAAAGAGAAAAAAGATCTTTTATATATACGAAGATTTTTACAAGGGCCGATCAGGGTCCCATGCAAACAATCAAAAAAGAAAAATTCTAAGATTCCTATTTTTCCTCGGGGGAAGCTTCTTCTCCATCGGGGTCCTCCCCATTCTCAGACCCGCTCTTGCTTCTGTCATCATCATGGTCATCGGAGGAGGCCATTGCCCTAGCATTGTCTTCGTGTTATTTGGCCTTCTTTATCTAATCAGTAAGGTCGAAACCTCGAGCATGAATTTCCTCGAGAGTCTCCCTCCGAGATTGGCATTTAACAAACTCGGCAATCCAAAAAGCTCGAGATTGGGAGGCCTTGACAGACTCTTTTGCTTGGGCTTGAGCAGCTTCAGCATCAGATCGGTAGATGGCCACGATCACCTCCGCATTAGCCTTAACTTTCTCTGCCTCGGATTTGTCCCTTACAAGTTCGGCAACCAACTAAGCTCGAGCTCCTCTATTTTCTTGGCCTATGCCAAGCTTTTCATCTTCACGCTCCGAAGCTGACTTTTGGCTGATGACAGCTGGGCTCGAGCAACCTCTTTCTCCGAGGCGAGGCGGTCCATATTTTTATTCCACCCCAAGGTCTCCGCCTTCATCATGTTGACCTCTTTATGGAACTGCTCGTCCCTCTCGACCTTCTGCTGAACCTAAGAGATTGAAGTGTTAGCCATCGTTCCCGAATCGAGTCCATGAACTTTTAAGATTGTCACTACCTGCTCGATCAGCTCGGTCTGTTCTCTATGAGTCGTGGCTAACTCGGCATGGAGGTCCTTGATCTCCTCTTCTTTATGTCCACTGAGAAGTTTGAGGGCGTTCCTCTCCTCCGCAATCCCATGAAGATCGGCCTCACATCGACTCGGCTCTGCTCGGGACTTGGAAAACGCCTCCTGATGGAGTGCCAAAGCCTATATGGAAAAAATAAAGGAATTTTGATAGGAAATGGAGTAAATAACGTAAATATGATATCGACAAAAGGAATTGAGACCTACCAGATTCAGGGCTCGTTGAGCCTCATCAAAGAGACTCGATGCTTCACTCAGGCCGGTAGCGTCTTCGACCAAAGTAAAGTAACCACGAAAGGGGTCCTCCCCCCCCCCCCCTTCTACGTCGGGGATCCTTATAACGTGGGCCTCTCGAATCGCCTCAACAAAAAATGCAGGGAGAGTCGGTGAGTCTCCAATCACTATTTCCCCAAGTGAGTCACTTAGGGCGTTCTCTTCATTCGAAGGGCCTCGGGGATGGTCTCTTTAGACATACCCGCCGTTTGCTCATTTTGGCGGGAGGCATCTTCGGTAGCCGAAAGCTCGGGGACTCTACCCGAGTCCTCTTCCAAGACCCCCTCAGCTCGAGGCAGAATCTCTTCAACGCCTGCCGATTCAGCGGCCTTTGGGGGCCTTGGTGGTCTTCTTCACTCATGCCACCAGTTCGGAGCCGTCGTCTTCATCGTCTTCTTCCTCCCTTAGCCGCTGAATCACTTCCGTAGGAAGGGAGACATTGTCTTTCTTCGTCTTACGATCCAGATGTTTCTTAGGCTTTGGATCCTCAGAGGTTGTTGTCATTTTCCTCTTCTTATCTTTCGCCGGTTTCGGGACCGGGGTCGAAGTCTTCTCCTCAACAGACAGGTCCCCATGACTGCATCTTTGCCCAGGCCTGTATACAAAAGAAAATTGAGTAAGTATAAGAAGAATATCTTGATCAAGTCATCAAATACACGAAAATGGTGCTTACCATTATTCTTGGCCTCCCATCGGCCATTTGCTAAATCGCGCCATGAGCGCTCGGCGTATGTACAGGTCGAGGCCAAGTCGCGAACCCAGCTCTCGAGGTCAGGGATCACACTGGGCATCCAAGCAACAGCTACAACATGGAAAAATATATTAATGAGGAAAAGCAAAGAAATAAATAATACATGGAAGCTAATAGTGAGGTAGTACTTACGGTTCATGTTCCATTTCTCAGGAAATGGAATCTTCTCTGCCGGGATTAGATCGGAAGTCCTCACTCGAACGAACCGACCCATCCAGCCTCGATCCTTGTCCTCATCTATGCTCGATAACAACACCTTGGTAGCTCGACGTTGGAGTTTTATTAACCCCCCTCGATAGAGACGGGGGCTATACAATCTGATGAGGTAGTCGAGGGTGGTTGAGGGTGGTCGAGGGTGAAAGGGAGCCCCTCGACTTTGCTCACGAAAAATCGGAACAGAATAACAATCCGCCAAAAGGAAGGGTGGATCTGACCTAGGGTTATTTGGTTTTTACAGCAAAAGTCAACGATGACAGGATCGAGGGGGCCCAACGTGAAAAAGTAAGTGTAAATACTTAGAAACTCTTCCACATGGGTAGTGATGTCTTCTTGGGGGTTGAGATCACCACCTCTTTGCCTTCCTAGTTGCAGTCTTTCTTTACCTGCTTAAGGAATCTCTCAGTTATCGAGCACATGTACCTCGATATTGGCTCGTATCGACCAAGGACCGACGAAGTTTTCTCGATCCTAAAGTCGGAAGTAAGGACGCACACCCCGGCAACACACTCCTCAGGGCGAGGCTCCACCGGTGCTTTGTCTCCGGCCGGCCGCGATGAGGAAGCACCCTCCTTTTGAGGAACAATTTTTGACGTTTTTGCCATTTTGGTATGAGTTTGAAGAGGGAAGAAGATAACAGGACTGGATGTTTGAGAGGAGATTAACAACAAAACCTGAAGATTTTGTAGAAAGGAAGAACTTACGAGATTTAAAAGCTTTGGAGATTAGAAGAAAGTGAAAGTAAAGTTTGAATCAATGAGAAAAAGGGCCTATTTATGAGATTGACGGCGACGGTTCAAAGGCACTAGTGGCTGACCACCAGCTGACACTCATTAATGACTTGGGGAACTGTACCGACGAGACGTTTTGATCGCTTCCGTCATGAGAATGATGTCACGACAAGTCGAGGTAAAATACCGAAGGCTCAATTCGTTTCTTGTCATTACACTCCAAAAAATGAGGAGACTATCTGTATACGGTTAAAATAGGGCCCACCCAATTTTTCTATTTGACCGAGACCAGGAAGCTGCATTGAGAGCCGACCTCGTAGTGGATCAGACTGAATCACGAGGACAAGGTATCGAGTTCGAAATCTAGGTACCTGTCGAGATCGAGGCTAGTAGCGAGACCAAATGAGACAGACATCGAGCAAGATCAAAGATGGAACAATAATAGAAAGGCGAGATATCCATGACTGGTCGAAGATCATGGCGTAAATTTCGGAACGAAACAAATCAGAAATGGTTAATTATCTAATTATGGGATTTCCTTATGTAATTAGGGTTATACCATAAGTGGAATTCCTCTACTATATAAAGGAGGTTCTAATCATTTGTAAGATACATTGTTCACATATATAAAAGCAATATAATTCTTTCTCGTTTATACTCTTGCTCATCAGCTTGGTATATTTTTAACTGTTTCTGCACAAATCAGTTCGAGGGTATTCTAACTCGAAGGCTGAGTTCCATTCAAACACTAGTTTCCTTTACTTTATTGTTAATTCCTAGTATTAATCTTCATATTTATCAATTGGTATTAAGTGAAATCACGTATCCTTAAAATCATATTATAAGTTTAATTGTTGTTCGATTTTAAGGTAAACATATATATATATATATATATATATATATATATATATATATATATATATATATATATATATATATATATATATATATATATATATATAACCCTTACACTACTTAGGTGTAAGATTTATGAATCTTGGAAATTTGGAGCTGAATAATTCAAAACAAAACTGATAATCCCTCTGTTTCAATCATGTTGACGCATTTTGATTAGGTACAACATTTAAGAGAACAAAAAGGATTTTTTATATTTGTGATAGTAAACATGTCATGAGATTTTTGTGGTCACATAAACATATCACTATGTGTGAAATAAAAAGTTTTGTTAAACTAATTCTAAATATAGTAAGGTATTGTTCTATTTGATACGAAAGGGAGGCTTGAAGCAGTAGTAAAGTTGTCTTTTTATACGCTATAAGTTACCGGTTTAAGCCGTAGAAGAAACCACTAAATATTTGTATTAAGGTAGTATCCTTACATCACACTCCTTAAAGTACCCGGACCCTGCAAGATACTTTATGCATTGTATTTTTTTATTTATCTTTTCTGGGACATGAATAATAAGAAAGGTAAAAGTAAAATACAGAAGAACTTTTAGTGGGATTGAAAAACTACAACTTACCAAAAAAAGAAAGTAAACTACACGTAAATAATATAGAATTGTTATGAAACAATAAAAGAACAAGAACAATATTGTAGAATGCAGAGAAATGAAGAGAGAAAATTCTTATTGAATTTTGGGATGATTTATAATAGGGTAAGACCCCTCTATTTATAGGGAAAGAGTGACTTAGCCACCAAGTAACAAACCCTGGAATCTTTCTAGAATATAAACATTCACAAAAATAGAATTCTATTTATAACACTCCCCCTTGAATGTTTATTCAACAGATAATATGCCTCGTTAAAACCTTAACTAAAAAGACCAATGGGAAAAAAATTCTAGAAAAAGAAAAAGAGTACACATGTTTAGAAATGCGCCTTTTGGTTGCCTCGTTAAATACCTTGCAAGAAAAACCCTGTGGGACAAAACATTGTAAGGGAAAAAGAATGCAACACGCATTAACTCCCCCTGATGAGAGTATCAATTCACATCCTTGAGCCTTCGCATCCCAATCTTGTGTATTAGCTTCTTGAAGGTTGACGTCACAAGAAATTTGATGAATAAATCATCCATATTAAGTTCAATAAATATGTTGCACCTCGAAAGTACTCGCTATTACATTATCATGCTTATAGTTATAGCAAGATACAAATCTGCACAAATTACACTTAGGATGTAGTACTTCATGACCAAGAATTCTATATACTTTAAGCAATATCCTTCAGGGATTGTCATATAAGTTAAGCCATATAAATAGACTTTTTGCATCAAGTTTTCATGTCACACCAGACATATATGATACATGAAAGTGATTGCACAAATGATTGACTTTATACTTTTTAGTGTTTGAACTACACGTCCAAAATTACATGTATTTCATATGAAACCAATTTTATTCGTATTGTGTCTCTTCCATTTGGCCAATAGTTTTGTGTCTGTATTCAATAGACTTAAGATCCTCATCCACACTTAGCGCTATGATAGATATCGCCGACGAATATCTTATATCGGTTCCAATATATATATATATATATATATATATATNTCTCTTCATTAATATATTCAGGTACCTGAATCTCTCCTGAGATTTTATGAAGTGTTATGTCATGTGATCTTCTGGATCACTTTCCTCCTTTATTACGATCATCTTTTATCATTTGCTCATCTTCTTTATCAAGAAGTTTATTTGAAATCGATTTGTCTATACACTTTAAGTGTACCATTGACTTTGTCCTTCTAGGACTTAATAGGAGCGTTTGCAATGAGAATATAGTTACTTTCTTTGGGTCAGCAAATGCGTCTGGCATGCTTTGCTGTACATTGCAAATGAATTATCTTTTTATGAACTTCAAGTTCATATTATCTTATTCGAGGATCTAGATGTACAAATAATAATTCATTCCACGTAACTTTTTCTCAAATTTTTATCATATCTCCCCCTCATGTTAGAAAAACTAACTTTCTTCCTCAATTTTGAGAACCCATCTTTGTGCATTATGGTGTTAATCAAAATATACACCGCACATCAATAATAATAAGATGAAATTATTTGGTTCGTGACCCTGAACCACTTGTGAGGGGAGAATTTAATATACTTTCATGTATAACATATATCAAACTAATATAGATAACTTTGTTCTCATAAGCAATAGTATAGCTATTAAGTGGAGGAACTCAATATATCATTTTTCTAAACCAATTGTGATGTAAACCAATTTATCGAGATGAACTATCTTGAATAGACAATCTGGAAATTATGCTCGAAACTAAATTATTGAGCAAGTTACCTCGCAAACGCCAGGTTGCAAGTTAATAATAATCACACATGTAACCATCTCATAGATGCATCTTATGTGGTATACATGGTAAGTGAATGAGCCAATATTCATCTTTGATATTTCCAGCATTCATGAGATTCAATCCCAATTTTAGTTGGTCTATTAATTAATGAGAACAAGCAACATAAAAGAATTCGTAAAGAACTTTCTAGTTCTTTAATATTTACCCATATGAACTCTCTTTTATTTTTGCACATCATATTCAAATTTATATGGCTAAACTAGTTATGCCAACTAGATAAATTATCAATATTGATAAAGTTCGGGTTTACACGTGTGCAATTATCAATGAGCTCCAGGTTTATTATTATTTGGGTTTTTATATCAATAAACATCCACTTTATTGTGGTATTCTTTTATTTGTGTAATACAAACTGGAGAATAAAGCGGGTAACTTTTCACATACATATTACCCCGCTACAAGTTGTAGTAATAGAAGATATTAAATCTTTCCATTATTTATAATCTCAGTATAACCAATCGCTTTCGCGAATTCTTTAGAAACTCAATAATTTTCTTTGAGACTTACTACAACATAATAAATTGACAGGATAATCAATTGTATTCCTCCAAAATAGTAATAATTGGCTCTTCCAGAGCTCTCGGTTAATTTGGTACTACCACATATTCATCAACATCCATGTGGTGAATATCACTTTCAAGGAGAAAGTTATAAACTATGGTCATTGTCAAAATTTTATGTAAGATCTGTTTCTTGAATTAGTGTTATCCTTTAGTAATCACATTGCCAAAATATTTTGGCGTACAATAGGTACATGACCAATGACCATTCATGCCATAATAATGACATTATTTTCTTATATCATCTCAAACCTCATTTTAGAGGCGAGTGTGGTATATTCATTACCACTAGCACGTTCATATTCTTCGAAGAATGAATATGTATTCATAAATCAGATGTTGTCATTTTATCATCATGAATGGACCATAATCATCTATACGTGCTTTACAAAATCTCATGTCAAATCTATAACAAATATTACTTTCAAAGCGTGAAAGATTATTTTGAGAATTCTTATTATTCTCATTATCACAAATATGACGATTATAATTTCGTCTATTGCCACGTCCGCATCCATTGATACTTTCATGGTAATAATTTGTCTTCTTTCAGACTTATCACATATTGCTATCACATTCTCTTAAGGGGAATGAGAATGAAGCAAATTCAATGGGACGAGTTTCCACTTTTTTTGCCCACAATCATACATGAATTTGATCATGGCAAGTCATAGAAATATTACCACTTTGGTGGTTATAATTTCTTGCAAACTCTATAGGAGTTATAATCAAAGTTTATTGTCTTTCCTTACATTTAAAATCAAATTATAAAATTTCAAGAATTTAAAAGAGAAAAATAAAGTAAAATACTTACCTTAAATTCATAATTTAATGATGAAGAAAGTTAATGGAGAATTGACAATCATTATGCTCAATCCCAAGCTTCTACTCAATTGATTCGAGTCTCGTGTTGATTACGTGTTATGAAACAATAAAAAACAAGAACAATATTGCAGAATGCAGAAAAATAAAGAGGGGAAATTCTTATTGAATTTTGGGATGATTTACAATAGGGTAAGACAGAGTGACTTAGTCACCACGTAACAAACCCTAAAATTCCTATAGAATATAGGCATTCACCGTAAATAGAATTCTATTTATAACAAGAATTAATTACTCATCATTAATGGTGTTACTTGCTTTCCATAGTCAAAATGGTTTCTATTTTACTATGCTCAACAGTTGATAAAGCAAAAAGTATAAAAGAAATTCCAAACAAAAATTGGTGACAAATAAAGAATTTAAAAGCATAAAAAAATGAAAAATGAGTACTAGACGTGAGTGGCATCTCTTGATCAAATCTTAATTAATCCCATTTGTAATTAATTAAAACTTAAAAGTTGATTAGAAGACAAATTTTAAAAAGTTCCCATTTGCCAAGTTGCTTATCTTTCTGTCCTTTTTTTCTTTTTTTATTTTATTTTTATTTTTTAGAATTTGAAGGACAAGTTCATTGTACTGTAAAATGCAAGCTGTTTTTTTTTCAGACTCGTAAAAAAACTGAAAAGCATGTAATAATTCATAATGACAAATATATTACTTGTCAATCCACGATGTACTTCCAATTATTTTATTGTGCAACTTGCTAAGGAAAGACGAATTTAACGTATACACTTGTTGTTTAAATTTTTTATATACATTTGAAAATATTTTTTGGGATTTTCAGTACTAGTAATCGGTGTTCTAAAAGGCGTGGCGTAAGGCGAGGCATTTTATATATCCCTGAGACAAGGGGCGTAAGCTCCATAGGTATTTAATTTTTAATATTTTATAAAATAATATAATTATAATAAATATTTATAAACAAATAAAATTGCATAAAAAATGAAAAAAATATAAATATGTGAAAAATGTGTGTGTGTGTATATATATATATATATATATATATATATAGATGTGCTTCTTACCCACAATCTATTATACGCTACTTAGAAGCTCAAGTAACTTGAGTCTAAAAGAACAAAGTTTTCTACATGGAGGAACAAAAAAGATAACTAACCTGCAATTTGAACTTTGAACTTGCTATGAAAGAGAATGAAGTTCTCTTTGTATTTGTATAAAAAGATTCAATATTCGTTGCTTTTGGGAGATATATTAGCAGACTAGCGGACAAGATAAAGAATTTGAAAAGACTATAAATTGGAACTTCAATCAATAAAAAGGGTCTTAACTTTATTTAATACATTTCAGTTCTTTTTTAAAACTTTTAAGTAATTACCAAGCTGATTTTTGAGAATTTGGGTATTATATGAAAGACTTATTCAACAAATTTTGTTTTAATTTGAAAAACCATCTAGGGCTTACCTCTCACTAAAAAAATGCGCCCCGAACGCCCGGGTGTACGACTCTTGAGACTTTTGCCCCACACAATCGCCCCGGGGCGTTTTTGATGCGCCTCGCCTCGAAAACGCCTTTTAAAACACTGCTTGTAATTTGGATGGCCGTTATGTATCTTACTATATTGTATTGCACTGTATTTTTTGATAACTACAATGCTTGAACAAATTATATCCTTTTTCGTCGTATCATAATGTTACATGCCATCAACTTAAATGATAAGCTTACAATATTATAAAGAAAAATATGATATGGTGTAGAGTTATTATAAAAAAAGTAGGATAAAAGGTAAATATAGTTATTAATTAATAACTTTTGACAAAATGAGAAGAAAAAAAAGTAGCGGCACGACCACACCAAATCGGCCGTTAGATAAAATGAAATATTTCATCTTTATATAATGACAAATTTAACAACACGATACAATAGAATTTAAGTAACTGTCAAAAAATACATTATAATAATAATAATAATAATAATAATAATAATAATAATAATAATAATAATAATAATAATAATAATAATAATAATAATAATAATAATAGGTAACAGCCATCCAAACATATATTATTTGTATCAACATATTTATTTGAATTAATGATTAGAAGAAAATAATAACCGAATCATCAGTTAAATTAGTGATTTCATTCCAAATGGATAAGTTATATAACGATAAGTACCCTTTTAAACTACTCTCCAAATTAAATACATTCACAAGTTTATTTTGATCCAAATTTGAGCTATATTTATCACTTTCCATATTCTAATTTGATTACCTAATTTCTGAATGAGTTTCAATTATATACACCATAAAAAGAAAAAAAAATTAACAAGGACATAATCTGTAGGAGGTTGAGATTCTCGACTTAAGAATTAGGATAGAAAGTTTTTTTTTTTTGTTTTGATACAGTGTTCGGTACTTACCTTGGAGCCCAATTAAATTCAGATTCGTGCAAGAAAATTTTACATTAGGGGGAAAATCGCTCTCTAACAAAGACGATTCTATACTTAGGGATTCGGACTCGAAACCTCTGATTAAGGATGAAGGAGTACTTACCACTCCACCATAATCTTTATTAGTTCGGGTAGAAGGTTAGTAGGTTGTTGAGTGTATCTCATTTCTATTCTAGTATTTTCTTATACTTAGACCTTTAGTATTACCTGTTAGCTCTTTTGATTTGATTTTCTTGTTATCCGATCTTGTTATTGTCACTGTTTATTGTTTATGCTTCCTTTTCTAAAGTTTGCATAAATCGAGGGACTATCAGAAATAACCTTAATACCTTCACAAGGTAGGTATACGTCTTGGTATAAACTGTCCTTCCCGAACCTTACCTGTAAAATTATACGAATTTATTATTATTGCACGAAATAATCTCTCTATTGTTCGAGATCAGGGATAAGATTACGTATATTAGACCTCACTTATAAAAAAATATTTTAGTTATTGTACGAATAGTGTATATAACTTAAACTCTTTCTAAATTTTACTTGTAGAGAGAAACTAAAAAAATAATTTAAAATAAAATAAAAAAAACGGATGAAATAAGTAACCGGTAAGTGGACGGTAGTTAGCTGGTTTTAAGTACACAGTACGACCACAAGTGGCTTAGCTCTGAAGAATAACCGGAAATACCGGTTTTAGGGAATGATTCATTGAACTAACCAAATACATTTAATTTGTAAAAAATAACTAAATTCATATTATATACTATTAAAATTTATTATATATATATATATATATATATATATACATACCTATTATGAAGCAAAGAACCATTCTTTCCTTTTATTTTTTTCTTCACTATCTGAGCTTAAATTCTCTCTCTTTTTTCCCCTACTTTTGGTGGGGTTAGCAGTTTTCTTAATTTTTTCAACTGGAATGCAAATATTGGCTAAAGATCAAATCTGGGTTGTGTTTTTCTTGGTTCAAAATTTGAATTTTTTTGCTTTATTTTGTGGATTTTTTTATTCTGAAGAACAGCAGCAGCTATGCCTACTCTTGTTAATTACAGTGGTAAGTTCCATTTTCCTGCTTTTAAGTTCTTGATTTGTTAATATTTTTTTGAATTAATTCAGTATCTTAGTTAAGGATTATTTAATATTTATTATGAATAGAGACTATAATTCTGTATAGGTGCATGATTATTGAGATAAATATGAGCATTTATTTACTGTAAATGACAAAAAACGGAAACTGAATCTATATTAAAAAATGGTAATTTTAATGAAGAAACTGAAGGAAAAAAAAATACTAACTGTTCTGGTCTTTTAGGTTTACCAATGATTTATTTAGAATGAATAGAGTCTATAAATATGTATAGGTACATGATTGTTGAGATAAAACATGAACATTAATTTACTGAAAATAGACAATAAAGGAAAAAAGTACAATAAAAAATAACTTCTTTGTTTGGCTTGTAATCTGAAGCTATATTTAAAGATAGGTAGTTTTACTGAAGAAAATTGTGGATAAAAATTTGTACTGTTTTGATCTTTGTTTATCTGAAAATATGTACCTAATAGGTAGATCTACAGCTTCAATTCATATGAGATAATTGTTTATCTGGTCATTTTTGCAAATAAGATAATTTGGTTATACTTGAAAATTTATATGAAAGTTTGTAAAAAGATGGGGTTGACTGCATATTTGTCAATTCTTTTTTTAGAGAAATTTTGGTGAGCTATATTGCATATAAAAATAAGAAATTTAATATGCTATAAGCATGTTGATTTGAGGGAAAAGATAGCTGATGATGTTTTTTGCTCTTTGGATTTCAGGTGATGATGAGTTCTATTCTGGCGGACCATTTTGTTCTGCCGAAGTATACTGCCCTCCTAGGAAGAGGGTGCGCATTAGTAGCCCGTTTGTTGTTGAAGACCGGTCAAAGGATCTATCTCTCGAAATTCTTCCTGATGAATGCCTATTCGAGATCCTCAGACGATTGCCTGGTGGCCGTGAAAGGAGTGCAGCAGCTTGTGTTTCTAAGCGTTGGCTTATGCTGTTGAGTAGCGTGCGGAACTCTGAAATTTGCAGGAGCAAGGGCCATAGCAATGGGGATTCAAATGACACAACAATGATCTCTAATGATGAAGATCTTGACGTAGAATGTGATGGATACCTTACTAGGTGTGTGGAAGGGAAGAAAGCTACTGACGTTAGACTTGCTGCGATTGCAGTTGGGACTTCTAGCCGTGGGGGACTAGGAAAGCTTTCTGTCCGTGGGAGTAACTCCGTTCGCGGTATTACTAATGTTGGTCTATCTGCAGTTGCACATGGTTGCCCTTCTCTTAGGGTGCTATCGTTGTGGAATGTTCCTTCTATTGGAGATGAAGGTCTCTTTGAGATTGCAAGGGAATGCCATTCATTAGAAAAGTTGGATCTAAGCCAATGCCCTTTAATTTCCAACAAGGGACTTGTTGCTATAGCAGAGAATTGTCCGAGCTTGACTGCTTTGACAATTGAATCTTGTCCGAATATTGGAAACGAGGGATTACAAGCTATTGGAAGATGTTGCACCAAATTACAGTCGCTTACCATTAAGGACTGCCCTCTTGTTGGGGATCAGGGAGTCGCTAGTCTTCTGTCATCAGGTGCTACAATGTTGACAAAAGTGAAACTACATGGTCTAAATATCACGGATTTCTCGCTTGCTGTTATTGGTCACTATGGCAAGATGATTACCAATCTTAATCTTAGTTCACTCCGAAATGTGAGTCAGAAGGGATTTTGGGTCATGGGTAATGCTCAGGGTCTCCAGTCTCTGGTTTCTTTGATGATCACCTTATGCAGGGGAGCCACAGATGTTGGTCTTGAAGCTGTGGGAAAGGGATGCCCAAATCTGAAACATATGTGCATTCGTAAGTGTTGCTTTGTTTCTGACAGTGGACTGGTTGCTTTCGCCAAAGCTGCTGGATGTCTTGAGAGTGTACACTTGGAGGAGTGCAACAGGATTACCCAAACGGGTATCCTTAATGCGGTTTCCAACTGCAGGAAATTAAAGTGTCTTTCCCTAGTGAAGTGCATGGGAATCAAGGATCTAGCTCTACAAACTTCCTTGTTGTCTCCGTGTGAATCTCTTCGGTCCTTGTCTATCCGAAGTTGTCCGGGATTCGGGAGTACTAGCTTAGCTATGGTTGGTAAGCTCTGCCCCAAGTTGCATCAATTAGATCTCAGTGGGCTTTGTGGAATAACGGATGCTGGTCTTCTCCCACTCTTGGAGAGCTGTGAAGCAGGACTCGTTAAGGTGAATCTTAGCGACTGTCTAAACTTGACAGATCAAGTGGTGATCTCATTGGCTAGGCAACATGGCGAGACCCTGGAATTGCTGAATCTTGACGGATGCAGGAAGATTACCGATGCAAGTTTGATGGCAATTGCAGATAATTGTCCGTTACTTAATGATCTTGATGTTTCTACGTGTGCAGTAACTGATTCTGGTGTTGCTGGTTTATCCTGTGGAGTGCAAGTGAATTTGCAAGTCCTTTCCTTATCAGGTTGCTCGATGGTATCAAACAAGAGTATTCCTTCTCTTAAAAAGTTGGGGGAGAATCTACTTGGTTTGAATCTCCAACATTGCTCCGTTAGTTGCAGTGCTGTTGAGCTTCTTGTGGAGGATTTGTGGAGATGTGATATTCTCTCCTAAACCAAAGGGACACAACGAAATGCATTAAAATGCTATTTGGTTCATTCAGCTTCTGGCGAGACAGAAGCACACATGAGTGTTGTTTTTCAGCCCGTGTATTCACGGCCATCTGATACTTAAGTGTTTCGGTTGTTTTCCGGGAGGCCATGGCAAACCACTTTTTTTCCAGGCTTCATCAAGTCTAAGCCTGTTTCCGACGTTTTTGGTCTCACATTTTATGGAGACTGCCTCTATCGCCCCATGGTTTCCTGAGAATACAGTCACCGAGCACTGACTTCAAAATTTTCACTCATGTTGCTCCTTTGTAAAGCTACACGGCTTGAATCATTCAGCTAAAACTTCTGTGGACGGATTCGTTATGCATTTGCCTCCTTGGTATGCTACATTGCAGAATCAGACAGTGGTTTATTAGTTTGTCATGTTCAGAGAGTCATTGTAAGTATCTATTTTGTGTCTTAGGCTTTAGTTGCTTTGTGCAATATCTGTAGTATGGTGCCTGTTATTCAGGGGCTTGGCCATGGCAACTGGTTCACATCTTGGTTGCCATTACAACCTACCTAGGTTGTTTTTTCTTTACCAAGTCCTAGTTTTTTATAGGATTATCAGTCCTATTTTTAACAGGTTTCCAACATTTTCAGATTTGTACACTGCAACTATGTTTTATATAATGAAAGTGTTAGTTTGTTTTGAATTGTGTTTGTGTGTTATTTGTTCCTTTTTCATTATTCCCTTACGGTTCGTTTGATACGAGGGATAAAGGATAATTAATTCCGGAATTAAATTTGAGATGAGTTTATCCCATTGGTTGGAATAAAATCGCGGTATGACTAATCCCGTGATTAGTTATCTCAGAACTGTAGTGTTATTTTTATCCTTATGGGAGAGCAAGATAGGGATAAAGGATAATTAATTCCGGAATTAAATTTAAGATGAGTTTATCCCATTGATTGGAATAAAATCGCGGTATGACAATCCCGTGATTAGTTATCTCAGAACTGTAGTGTTATTTTTATCCTTATGGGAGAGCAAGATAACGGTTCCGGGATAACTTATCATTGCTTGTGATATCCTTGAGAATTTCTTTTCAATATAACCATAGAACTCAACATAGGAATCAAGCAAATGATAAAAAAAGTTTATCTTCTTTATACATTAATAATGTAAAAGATTTCTTACATTATCCGGTGTAGAGGCAAATTTAAGATTTAAATTTGACGGATTCATCGTCCTTTTATATAGGTTCAGAATTAAATACTTATTGAATTTTCATAATTTAATTTTCAGTTGAATCCTAGCTCTATCTGCCTCTAATCAGGTCACCTAAGTGATATTAATAGCTTGAAAAAAATAAGAGAGCGAGATTAATAACTTGAAAAATAAAAGAATAACTTGTTGGAACTGGCTAAAATACACTTATAACGTAAAAATTCTTTACAGTGTCGGCATATATAAGTTATGAATACTTGAGAATGTACGAGAGAGCTGCAACAGGCAGCCACAATAACAACAACATATCCAGTGTATTCCTACAAGTGTGGTCTGAAGAGGGTAGAGTACGCAAATCTTACCCCTGCCTTTAAAAGATAGAGAGGCTGTTCCCGGAAAATCGTGGCTCTGGAAAGGGAGAGGGGAGGGGCATCAACAGGCCGCCACAATGTTTGAAATTATCATTTGTGAAATGTCAAATTTTTGTATTCATTTTAGAAGGTGGTTGACACTTTTGACAATTCTTTTTTCCTCTTTCCTCTTTCAATGTATCTGCGTATAATGCAGATTCAGTGTACTGGACATGTGGGTCCATGCAGACAATGATTTCAGCGACATGTTTAACTTAAAGTATTTGTGAACTTTGCCTCTTCCTTTTGCTTGTAGTAAAGTCAAAAGTTCCTATTTGGAAAAAGAATAAGAATGTTTACTTTCTATATTTAGAAATAATTTAATTTAAAATTTTTATTTTTTGAGAATTTTTACAAAAATAGCTGATCATATTATTTATTTATTTTTTCTAGCTATATACATAGTTATATACATATAATACATAAATTATGCATATAATATATATTCACTGGTTATTATTAGTTTAATAGGGTGAGATGCTATTTGGATTAATTCTTCTAATTTTTTTTCTCAACGAGAAGCTCTTATATCCGCATAATGTTGTAAATTCTTTAAGATTACAAGCTTCAGAAACCTTATAATTACATAAATGTTGGAACATATTTATGAATTATGATCACAAATTTAAAAACCTTTTTTTCTTCCCCTTATATCGTGCCTATTCAAATTTCGTCACATATATTGAAACGGGGGAACTAATTCTTTTAGCTTTTTGAACAATTCACAGTACGGTATTATGGGATTAAGGTACAAAAATGACCTAATAAGAAAAATTGAAATGTCAAAAGATTTGGAGCCACCTCATGCCTTATCCTTCACCAACCTAAAATCTATAGCCCCAAATGGATGCTGATTTCAACCATTATTGCCTACCCAAATGGACCAACATTGTTAGTGTAATGATCATATATTCTCTTTCTTTCTTTAGCGCCAGCTTGCACGCACCTTAACTAATTTCACGAGTACCTACTACCTCTGATCAGCATGAGTATAGGATAACTTTGTTCACCAAGGCTTGAATATATGAGAAGAAATCACCTAGTATTTGTACTTTCGCTTAGATTTGAACCTGAAATCTCATGATTTTCAACCGACTTTATTGACCATTACGCTACACCCAGTTCCACACACCACTATCAATGAGGCATCTTTCTCTTTTGCTGAAAATTTGAGGGTGTGATGCCTTGGTTGGAAAACAAACAATATATGAATGCTACTCTTTTTACATCAGCATATAATTAGTTGTCAACACCATTGCTTTCGAGCCCGTGATTTACAGATTGCATCACACTAAAGATATGTAGTTGCTATCTTACTGTAAGATATCTCGGAAGTTCACGCTTATTTCTATGCAATAAGACCGAGATTTAACAGTAAGACAAGCAATTACAAAGATTTAGAGAGGGTACGGAGGATCAGGTAGGGGGAATTCACCACATGAAACCACACAGATACTTTACCAACCCGATGATGAATGTAGCGTGCAAGACAAGGCAGATAGCGAAATTTCAACATCTTCATTACAAATCACAATGCTTAGTGATTCACTTCATTTCCAGAAATCCGGTTCAGCGAGTCATTGTTCTAAGCAGAGCAGCTTTTGACATGCCATCCTTTGGTTTCCAAATGATGTCGTCAATTTTCGTACAGAAGGTTTTGTAGAACTGCAAAAGCACAGTAACAAGGGACCTTTAAGCAGTTCCAAGCTTCATGGAGTTCCTTAAAGAAGCTAAATATAAGAATTGTAATGCAAGCTATAGTGAAAATCTAATTAGCAAAAGTTGAATGTAGAAGCAGACCTTGTGATATTCAAGAGTGTCCCCAGCAGCTTTTCTAACATCAACCATGAAAAGGGAGGGGGCTACTTGAAAAACCTTTACAAAAAATAAAAGAAAAAGTTGTCAAATGAAAATAAGAAACAGCAATCTTGTAAGGGATTAGTTTATGAAGCTTGAAACTTACCTCCATCACAACAGCAAATTGGCCAGCCTTATTTGCTGTTACCCCCTCAATTCTTGTCTGCAACAAGCATAGTGGTTGAACAAATAAATTCCAATCAATAAAAGGGAACTCACTCAAGGCTATGTTTTGTGCTTTAAAAACATGATCTTCGAACCACAAATGCCTTAAAATTCCTCAACCAATGGCAATGTCTACCTACGAGTATCATGATACTAAAATATAACGTAACATGAATGCACTTTTTCTTTAAGCATAGCATAATATGAACACACTACCATGGAGAAATTTCAATATTTTAAAGACGGGGTGAAAGAAGCTGGTACACTGGGCACACAGCGACAAGCCATAGCCATGACAGGAAAAAGAAGTACTCTATATGGTTTGCACAATGCGACTTTGACATTTATTGTAATATACATTCACCATCACAATAAATTTGCATAGATCTTCTGCGGGTTCCAAGTAGTTTCCATCTTAAGCAACCCTGACCGTAAAGGCAGATACTTTGTCAATGATCATTCTGTCAAGTTAAGCAGAATGCAAATACATCTTATGCAACACAATTATGATATTCCTCCTGATAAAGAACAGGAAAAAAAATGAAAAAGATGAATTCCCATTTTCTTTGATTTTGGTTGCACAGGAATCGGGACTGTATAGAAGGAAAGGAATTATTGCTGATAGATAGTCCGAAAAGGTGTAAGGTCGCTAACAATCGTAGTTAATCAGACGGAGAACTGGATATTCAGTTACAACATTGCTTCATACTGATTCAATTGCTTGAATAAAAGAATCACTTGTCGCTGAATTATATAGAAAATAGAAATTTACCTTGTAATTGCGTGTGTGGACCTTAAGACCCAACGACTCTGCGGCTGCTTCAATCGCTGCAATGATGACTTTAGCAGGTTGGCGGGAAACAAATCGAGTTTGACGCTTGACGTAATCCTGCAAGAAATAGAAGTCAATTGTCTTAGTTATAACAAGGAAGTTATGAAACTTTTATAACAAAAAGATAATGTAGTATACATGTCAGCATTTATAAGTTTGTAAAAACCTTAGCCAGCTCACTCCCAATAATTATAAGCTATTTGTTCCATAACAAAAAAAGGACGTATTGGATCCAGAAATGGATTTGAAAAGGTTGGCGTTATCTAGACTTGGATCTGACTACAAGAAAAGGGAGGAAAAAAAAAGATACAAAAAATAGAGGGAGAGAATTAGCTAGCTTCTTTTAAAAGAACACACTAACTAAAAAATTAAAGGAAGAAACAACTTAAATCTCCACAGATTCCTTCCTTATCCAAGAAACGAAAAGCTTAAAGGAAGAGTGCAGAGAAAGAAAGAGAAGAAACAGAAGAAGTGGAGATGAAATAAAATCTTACGAACTTTGATTTGGTTTAGTTTTTATCCATGAACTAAATTAATCATTGTACCTGACGCCTGTCAAATAAGGCTGATAGATTCAATCCCTGAGATAGTGTTATCATCTCAAATGCATTCATTACCAAGGGGCCACTGTCACTATTTTCAGATTTTTCACTTACAAATGCATCCTGCACAATTGAAAATAGAGTATATCAAAACCTAAAATGGATGAGAATAATCCAGTATGAGGCCAAATGCTGAGTTGATCTATATCCAGAATATACAATTTATCTTAAAGTTGATCATCATCTTATCGTCCAGATATACTAGTTAGCTAAGAAGCACAAGTGTTCAAGGATTCTACCTCAATGTCATCGAAGACAGCACGAACATCATCAAGATTCACAACTTCATCTGCTTTAGCTCTAACAGGCATGTAGTTTTTCCGGAACCAAGGGTCTCGTCTTATCCCTTCAATCTTGATCCGCTGCATGTACATGGCTCTGATTAACATAAATCACTACGAAAACACCAAAAGGACTCTTGATTCTGTACCAGTTAGGCTGAACTTTCTCACATTAACGTAGAAGATGAGAAAGGAACATTTTTTCCATACTGAACAAAAGCAGCGAATGAGTAGAAGGCAAGCATAATGCACTTCTCACATTTAAAATGACCTTAAAAGGCTCTCTACAACCAATTTGAGAGATTTGGAAGGGTTTTATCCATGTTGAGCAACCAAACCCAACAAATTCATGTTTTCAGTTCTAATGAAATAGAGCTTTACCTCTCAAAGGAGCAATGTGTCACAATATTCTATATGGTTATGGATTTTGAAGGAAAAATCCTACATGATGGAATATCACATTTTTGTCCTAGTTTCATACTTTCATTGATAGCATTCGATTGGAAAAAGATCTTAAGATGTTATTTAACTTGGTTATTATATGCTGATTTTAGAAGAAAATATAAAAGGGAAAAAAGTTAGTTTGACGGAGAAAACTTCACATCAAGTCATAGTCAGTGGTGGAGGCAAGGGGTTCCAAAAAGAAAAAGGTAAAAAAATTCAAAGAGATTATGGCTAGTGGGAATTGAACCAGCGACCTAACAAAGATTTTGAACCTCCTTGACTATTGAGCTATGCTTTTGGGATGTGTCAAGACTCAAGGGGATTCAAATTATAATATATAGAGGTACAACCGGATTTTGCCTAATATGTATAGTGTAATTTTCAAGCGAAGGGGGTTCGGGCCCCTTCCGCCCCCCTAAAACCTCCCCTAGTCATAGTATAACAATTTTGAAAAGTTCAGGGAACTCGGATTCTTGAATATTGTAAAAGTTATAAAAATGTATTAGTGTCAAATATTTTGGGACATGCCATAACCAAATGAAGTTAAGAATATTGCATTTAATTCTTATATATCACTGCAGAACAACGCCTTGCAAGTCTGCGGAGTTCTTTCATCGCGGCTTCTCATTCTTATTCACCAAAGCCATCCTAGTTGTTTCATCAACCATGTCCAATAACTAGAAACCTTTTATTCATGATAAAATTATAAATACAAAAATCATTCTGCTTCACTTCAGGTAAGAAGGTTTTTTTTTAAATGACTGAGAATCCGTCTGGGGCCAATCCTTGGGACCAACCGTAGTCTTTGAAACTCGGGGATAATGGGTCCGCTCCACTACCCTTCTCCACTTAAATACCAAGCTTAGTTTACATGGCGCAGGGCTCGGACCTGTGACCTGATTCACAAGTCCCTCAACCTTTGCCACTTGAACTAAGCCATGGAGACATATTTCAGATAAGGAAGTTTTCGGTGCAGTTTTTTTAATTGTAGATGTAGTGTGAAGTGAGTATCATTTAAAGCACTAGGCATTTCTTTGGCAGGGGAATACACTAAGCTTTAGGTGGAACTGAAAAAAGGAAAAAGGAAAAGAGAAGAAGCAGCAGAGAAGGCCAACCACCACAAATTAGCATGATAGGGGAACTAATAGTAGCTTCACTTTTGGCATCTACAATTGAGAATTATGTTTGATTGACTAGCCTTTTCAGTGACAGAACATTCGATTAGAAAGACTTTTGAATATTATCTGAAGATCGAAGTAACATTCTTGAGACATGAGAATTTTTTGTTAATAGGTCAACTCTTCTAAGATCTATCAGTCGCTCTCAAAGCAAGTATCTAATTTATCCCGCAGAAGAGGTTAGATTGACAATTTTGGGTCGAGTTTTTTTCATATTGATTATCACGGTGGAAATCTTTAGCAGGACCAAGTTACATAAGTGATACAACTCAATCATGGATCACGGAAGACACAAGAATGGATCTTCCGACTATTCTTTTCTTCAACATAACCCTCCCCCCCCCCACACACACACTCGAGAACTAGATTGTCCTATCTTCCTTATACCAGCACATGAAAAATCCTAGGTTCCCTATCTTCTTGTTTTTTGGGGACAATATCTACCAAATGTTTTAACTCTGTCCAAAAAGTATGAGCACATACTCCTTTGCCTGACCAGATCAAAACCAAAAAGCACATGTGTTATTCAGATTTCATACTTGATTGAGGTCTCCTATATATTTTAAAAAATTTCATTCTGATACTTCACTTGTGAATATTCTACATTCAGATGGGAAATCTCATTCTAGGTAGCCTACTATCTTCAGATCTCTTCTAGTTCAAGTTTAATGTCATTTGGTTATAATAGATTGAAAAATTAAGTGACAAGCAGACAATGCGGCACCATAATATCAGAGTTAAAAATATCACTGCACTTACTGTTCGAGGATTTGGATCAATAATTTTACGAATCAATGATGTTGCACCAGGAGAAAACCAAAATGGACAGGAAAATTCAGCAGCATTGATCTGTTTCAATATTAAAAGCAATAAGACATTTGTGGAGAACAAATAATAACTTTAACAAATAGTAAGCTGCGTGCAAGAACAAACAATAACTTTAACATATAGTAAGCCGTGTACAAGAAATGTCAGGTCACTTTTAAACTCCAATTAATCTAAAAACAGCAACAAACAAATATTAAAGAAAAAGAAACACAAGGAAGCTGATTTCTTTTCATGAATATGATAGTGTTTTGTCTAGCCCTGCTAGCGATTTATGTTGTGTTTCACACTTTTGCATAATATTTGTGTTACTGCTTTTCCATTTATTTGTTGTCTCTCACGTTGCTGATATTATTTTTCGGGTTTTGTTGTCACAGATCTATTGTGTCTGAGCCGAGGGTCTCCCGGAAACAGCCTCTCTATCCCCTCCGGGGTAGGGGTAAGGTCTGCGTACATTCTACCCTCCTCAGACCTCAATGGTGGGATTTTACTGGGTTGTTGTTGTTGTTGAGGTCTCAGGTTCAAATCCTAGCCCAACCAAAAACACTAGGTGATTTCTTTCTATATCTTCATCACTCTGTTGGAACAAAAGAAGGTTCGGTGGTTGTATAATTCCCAAGCGGAAAGTCGTATACTTTAAAAGTAGACGGAGTGATCAAGTGGCCCTTCTTGATGCCAACATACATAGGTGTCTTGATGAGAGCAGTGGGGTAGATGCCAAGTGAAATAGAGCTTACCTTCAAACTTCAAGCTGTCTTAGCAGGTGGTGTTTAATGGTCAGGAAACTGAATAAAGTATATCAATCAATTAACTACACCTCAATCCCATATAGAAATGAATACAATACATATGAGATGGGGCTGGTCTCTTAGACAAACACGTTATCATATTGCTAACATAGAAAAGAACCAACACTGTCCCTCATAGGACCCATAACAAATCATTAGCTTGTAACTGTATAATAAGCAAAAGAAAATCATTTACAGATTCTACTTAACACATTACAAATGTGTGATTACTGCATCTAACCTTTGTATACAAGGTATGAAGGTCTGCCTCATCAAATGGAAGATATCCTGCCATCAGAACATAAAGAACGACACCGCATGACCAGACATCAGCAGAGGCACCATCATAACCTCGGTTACTTAGCACCTGAAGGATTAACTAAGAGTGAGAAGCCAACTATAGCAGAAAGCGGTCAAGCACATTCTAATGTAGAAAACATCTTAAGAAAATTAAGATATATTACACAATTCGCACAAGGTTATGATGTTACCCAAAGAAAGGGTATTGACTCCAACTGCAATAATTTGAAGGTAGATTACTACAGGGCTCATGAAAAGGAAATACATTCTGTTTTCTCTCGTTTGATGACTAATCAAAAAGCCAATTGATCATGGAAGAAAACAAACCCTCTGATTAACTTCTTTCTGATTCAAGCTCCTTGCAGATAAAACAAATAAGGATGGTACTTATTATTGTGGACTTCGCTGAAGATATATAAGGGAATGAGAGCACAGCTGAGAGGGCCTAATTTTCTAGTCAATCAAGCTGAAAGATCAGAGGTAGCACCTTTAGGAACTTCATTTTCTTAGAAGATATTAGAAGCTCATATTCGACAAGGCAAAACATGGTTCCAGAGCTGAGTTGTAGCATGGTTTTGGAACTTCTCACATTGCAAAGAACCATTCTTGCCAAGTCCAGAAATTCTTCAAAGCCAGTTAAACCTTCTTTTTATTCCTCAAGTATCTTATCACTGTAGCATTTAGGAAGTGTGTGATAATGATTGCAGGGAAGAAGTATGTTAGGGAAGAATCCTAAGTGGTAAGGGGTAACAGACTCACAACCCTTTAGTAAAAGACCAAAAAGAATGTGGAACTGTCAAGCACTAAAACTAACAAACTCAGCTTTCTTTTTTTTCACAATAAAAGTCATCACTTATAAACTTTAGCATAGTGTTGTCAGAGCCTCGCTTTGGCGGCTAAGCCCTGAAGCTAGGTGCAATATCATCAGAGCACTTCGCCTCGCTTAGGCAGCACCCAGTGCAGGCACCACAACATGAAGGCACACTCCTCATCGCCCATATGACTTTATCTTGAAGAGGCGAAACTAAATAGCTGGTAAAAGTTATATCTTAATGGTTTAGAAAATGATATGAATGCATTTACTACAAAAAAGAAAAGAAGATTCCTTATAACAAAACTAATTACTAAACCAGGACCAGCAACGTAAAAGTACATCATTTCCTTTTAGATCACAATTTAAGGTATAAGATGAAAAAAGGGTTCTTGAGGATAGCAGGACAATTAAATGAAGAATGAGGGATTGCGTGTATAAAACAGGAGGCAAACACTGATAATAACTGGTAAAAAGTCACTGACAAACAACATATGGATCATACCTCAGGTGCAACATAATTTGGAGTCCCGCAAGTGGTATGGAGGAGCTCGACTCCCTGTTAGAGATTGGAGTTAATTCCCTTTTAGAAGCTCTAATTAATAGGGCAAAGGAAAGAAACAAAAATAGCTATACCATCTAATGCAACTAAAATGAGATGCTTCTTACTTGTTGAGGCAATGCACTAAGCCCAAAGTCAGAAACTTTTAAATTCCCTTGGCAATCAAGAAGCAAATTTTCAGGCTGGAGAACAAGGAACAATAACAGTTAAATGCTTAGGATAGATAATTCTCACAACATATTTCCCAATCAGCAATTGCCAACCTTCAGATCTCGGTGGTAAACACCCTTACTGTGACAATGAGCAACTGCATCTATGAGTTGTTGAAAGTACCGCCTCGCTTCATCCTCAGAAATCCTACCTTGATGAACCTATAAATTGAGCGACAATATTATTGAAGAGGCAGATGAATCACCAGATCTTGAAAATTCATTTAGGGAGTAAGGACAAAATAAACCACAAAGGTCAAAGTTCCATGAGCTTAAGTAAATTAGTAAAGATGGAAGTGCCTAAATGGAAACTGAACTACTGGCAATGAAGACTTAATTAACCCAACAATTTATATATTTGATGAAGAATAAATGTAGTTGGTTTCCTATCCATCCTTGTGGACAAAGTTCAGAAATCAGAACAAGGCTGGACCGTGCATTTCATACTAACTATTCAGGCATAATGAAAGAATCCTTCTGGATGCCGTACCTCACTGTCTGAGAATAATTGAATTGAAGCTAAATTGTCACTAACAAATCAAGCATTACCAATCGTTATCTCACGCTCAAATAAGATTGCTAAGCTCTAGCTAGTGGAACAGCTTGACTAGATGGAATTTTTTACTTACTAGAAGGAAATTCAGCACACTTTCAACTACTTTCAGTGCAAAGCAACCTATCTCCAAGCTCTCCTCATGAAAAACGTGGCCCATACTACTATTTATCCGAATACAGAAGTTCTTTTTTTTTCTTTCTGATATATCAGTCATGCCTCTATTTTCCAGATAAAAAGGAGAGATATCTCAGTCATGCCTCTATTTTCTCATTATACAGATTACCCCACCAGTCTAATGCTTTGTGAATATTGAATAGGATGCACCAAAGATATCAACTGACCACTCCATTATCTACTTCCAGAATCTCCATTAAAGTATCGTGGCCCAAAACTACAACTTCTCCGAATAAATGAAGAGTATCAATTCATAGAAGCTTGTCATAGGCACGCACAGTAGTTGCAATAATGCCTCAGTCGTGCCTCTATTCTCATTACAGATACGTTTCCAGTCATTATCAAATAGAAAGCTATCAAGTTATTATCAGATACAAGGAAAATCTAACAGCAAGTCTACAAGAGTAATTGATTTTATGATGTAATAACCTTATTGAAAATTCTGAAGGAATCTTACAATTTTATCAAAAAGCTCTCCTCCAGTGACAAACTCCTGAATGATATATATTTTTGTCTGGCTAGCTAAAACCTATAAGGAATTACACAAAATCAATAAACATCAGCAACAGCAAAAAGTGAAGAAACAACCACACTTAGTTGGACACAGTAGTACTCGTAATTTGCATAAATTTGTTCTTTTTTTCTTTTTACCTCATGAAGCCGAACTATGCAAGGATGTCTAACAATCTTCATTATAGATATCTCTCTTTTGATCTGGAAACCATCTCAAAGAAATCAACAAATTAACCAGCCAAAAATGCAAGAGATGAAGAAGAACAAGGACAGTAATAATAATCACACATAGACTCCAGGATATGCTCTCCTAACAGAAAACTCACTTTTATAATCAAAATCCAATATGATTGAAGCTTTAATTATTTACACAGCTAAACTGTTGTCAACCATCAGCTTACTGAGGTTTGTATTGTTACTCAACAATAGATGAACATATTGATATTCATTAATGAGATTCAGCTCAGATACCAAACGCATTAACATAGGTTCAATTTTGACAAGAGATTACCATGGAAAATGTCATGGTTACTCTTGCTTCACAACAGATCAGAAAAGCCTACTGAACAGGGGCAGAGCTAGCTTGTGCCAAGGGGGTTTAATTGAATTCCCTTCGCCAGGGAATTATACTGCGTGAATAAGGCCAAAACGATCTTTTTGGTTACATATGAACTATTGAATCTCCTTGAAAAGGGAACATTCTATTTTAGTGCATGGGTTCTCAAGAATCGGTTTAGGTCATTCGTTCAAATCCTAGGTGTGACATTTTAGTATTTTCTTTTTGAATCCCTTAGAGGAACTTCTGGCTCCGCCACTACTAATGAATTTGACATAAGAGATTTGTGAACTCAAACTTCGTTTTAGGAATAATCACTTTCCAATTTGAAATAACTTTTCTATTTTATGAAGCTCCAAACCTTTAAATGCAGGATATATGAACAGCACCATTTATCAAAACAAAAAACAAAGTTTGCACGATAGATGAAGCAGAAATTCGAGAGTTTAAACGAAAGGAAGTACCTGCTCAACCATTCTGTGCTTAAGAATGGTGCTTTTTGCCAAGATTTTAACGGCAACATTCTCCCCAGTCTGGGTGTTTTGTGCAAACTTAACTTTGGCAAAAGTCCCTTCCCCAATAGTTCTACCAAGCTCGTACTTCCCAAGCTTCCTCTTCACTTTCTTCATCTTTCAACACTCATTTCCCACAGAATAAACAAAGTGAAAATACCTATAACTTAGCTCATCACAAACCTATCAATCATAATCATAATAAAAGCTAATCAATAATCCAGAAACAAGTCAAGTAGATCATTCATTACATGGTTTATATGCACACATAATAAATAAGCAATTTTTCACATGTAAAATTCTAGGTACTTTCCTCCTATCTGCCTAAGCCTTTGGTGGAGTGAGTTATCTGGTACTTGTGCTAATGGATAGTTGGGTAAGCCGGCCCTGACACTACCGTCATAAGGAAGAAAAAAAAAAGCAATTTTTCACATGTAAAAAAAACTTATAAACCAGTATATACATACTCATATGATTGAAGAAACTCTCTCTCTATATATATATATACACAACAGAAAATATCTGACATTACACCTGGCAAAATTAGAATTTTGAACTGATCATAAACTGGCAAAAGTACTATTTACAGAAACTACAAATTTACAGAATTGTTTATAAATCTAGTCACATGATTTAGTTTTTTCCTTTTCTTTTTTTTGTAAAATTTTAGAATTAAATAAATGATGAAAGCGGAATCTCCACAACAATTTCCGTTTTAGTTCATATTTAAGATGATTTGATGAGAGAAATAAAATTATCAAACTGAATTCAATGTGTGTGTGTGTGTGTTCATATTACTTATTCGTATTTCTGTACACAAAAACGTACACATATCTGTACAAACACATTTTGAGGAGTAAAAGAGAGAAATGGCGAATTCGCTGGCGGAATTATTACCGGAAAAATGGAGAAGCTCCGGTAGAAAAGTAGCCGGAAAACGGAGAATCCAAAAGATTTAGATCGATTGGGAGCTTAGGTAAATTATTTGGAGGGTTATGAGCTGAAGAACAAGTGGTTAAACTTTAACCGCTCAAAATTCTATTTATTAGATTCGCTAATAACTTGATGGTTCTCATGGCTGTATTGTACGGTATAACGTAGTGTTAATAATATATTAACGATCTATTTTGATCTTAAATTAATTTTTTATTCAAATACCGTTATAATTAAATCCATGAAAAAAAAATGATCCATCTAATAATGGTGGACACGTAATCAACTAGTCATAAGTCAGATGCTACACATACTAAAATCACATGTAAGTTTTAATATAGATATATAAAATAAATGCAGCTAAAATATAATTATATTCTTGGACTAATTTTACTTTATATTCTCTTGTCGACCTTTCTAGAAACATTTGGCCCACTTCATTTTACAGTAAATCTTTTATTTATTTATTTTGCTTATATTCAATCTACACAAGAGGTGGAAAAATTGTTTGCTCTCTTTATATTTCATAAGCAAAGGTTGTCGAATAAATAATATGTAATTGGAATTACTATCTTTTCTCCAACTATATATAAATATACATATTTTTTCTTTTCGATTTAGATCTTTATTAGTATTTTCAAAAGGACCATAGATTGTGGGTGTGTTTTGTATAAAGGAAAATATTTTTGAGAAAAATGTTTTTTTGGAAAACAAGTAGTAATCTTATTCATTTTCTGGTGTTTCGTATGCAAATCAAGGAAAATATTTTCTCAAGAGTATTCGTAAATAATTTTGCTACAATAAACATGAGGCCATAAACTTTCGAATCAACAACCTTCCGAACCCACAAATTTCATAAACTTCTAAACCGCAAAACTTTCGAAACCGCAAAATTTCAAACCCGTAAGTTTTATAATTTCTAAACTCGTAAACTTCGAAACACATAAACTTCCGAACTCATATCTTTAGAACTTGTAAAATTTTGAACCTGTAAACAAAAAGATGAAAAAAGTAAAACTAAAAATATATAAAAAAAAAGTCTCGGGGGAGGGTGTTGGTGCAGAAAAAAAACAGAAATTTTAAATTACAAATAAAAAAAAGAAAAATTGTCCGAAGTGGAGGCAGGGGTGGGGGTGGGGGAGGGCGGAGTGGGGTGGGTGGATGGTGACGACAAAAAACATTTTTTGAGAAAGGGCATGTGACGGAGTTAGGTGGGTGGGTGTTGGGGGTATAAAGTATTGTTTAATAAAAAAACTGCAGTCAAATATGTCATTGTATTATTTGAAATCGAGTAATTTTTCTCTTTGTTAAACATTAGTTTTATTATTTATCCCTGCAGTTTGGAAACAATTATTTTTACTCTTACCTTAACGAAGCTCGAGGGCAATTTTAAACCAAATTTACATGTTGAAAGATAAATTCAACATTTTTTCTCGAATAATTTATACATGTGGTATTCACTCATTTCATGTTGGAGCTCCATTATTAACAACGATAAATATGAGACAATTCACAAATGACTAAAAATAATATTATTCGTCCAAGAAAGGAAAAATTGAATATTTCAAATAATACAAGACAAAATTGGACTTTTTTCATAAATAATTCTTGTTGTGTAAAAGATAAGCTAAGAAAAAAACAATACTCTACCTTTGGAAAATATTTTCAATGAATGCTGAAATGGAGGAAATAATGTATCTTCTATTGTTTTTCCATATTTTTTCGAATCGAAACCCCCAACTAGAGATGGAATTCCAGAACCTAAACAACTCAGTTGAGAGCTCCGTGACTTGTTCAAGGGAAGGTCAACCAATGATTGATAGGCCATTCCCTCCCTATCCGTCTCTTGATCCCTCATTCCACTAATCCGTTGTTACTGATTCATTCAAGGCATAGACTCTCCATTTCTTTGTCTTATTAGCGTAGGTGTTCGTCAACGATGAAAGCTGTTGTTGCTCTTTTCTCTTTTCGCTTGACGAATCAATGACTATAGATAAGATGTTACTTATCATGCACATGCTTTTCTACACCTCGAATGTGTCATTTTAACACTCCATTTTAAGTCCGTTTCATTTGAACACTTTAATCACACTTTGAATGTGTCATTGAGACACAAAATTTGTAGACAGTCAAACACATAAGATGCGTGTAATTCACACGCCAGAGTGACGAATAAAACTAGGACACCCCTTGGCCGTCTTCCCCGACGATCCCCTTCCTTTCGCCCCTCTTCCCGACGACTCCCCTACTTTGTTTATCTCCACCACCTTCGTTTCTTCCCCAGATCTGAAACGAGAAAGTAAGAAATGCGATTCTTCTTAAGATAAGATAAAGGGCCAGGCATGGTGGGGTAGGAGCATCCAGTCGGCAATCTTTTTGGCTTGACCAAGAAGTCTTATGTCCTCCGAGTCGCACGGCGTTTTAACCGAAAGAACTTCTTGCGCAATTCATGCCTTTCTGTTTTTATGACCAGAAATTCTTTCTTTATTTTCATATAAAATTGTTCTCTGGACTTTTTATCAATATGAGGTGATCGTAACACAGTATATAAGACTCGTGATTCAGGCAATCCAATCTTCCGTGTGTAAGGCGGAAGCCCCCAAAAATAGTTTTCAAAAAATTAAATCTAATAAAAATCCTCAAATCTGAACGAGACTTTTCAAAATTTTCAGATCGGAAATGAACTTGTTCGGCCAAAAAAATTTCAGATAAAAAATCCTCAAATCTGAACTTGTTTGTATGTTGCAGATCCTTAAAGTTGCCTTTAAAAGCCAAAAACCTTTGTAACCCACGAGTAACCTTTATAAGTTTTAGATCACCTCGCCATCATTCATTTTCTCTCTTCTCACCGCTCGCCGGAAAATACGTGGGAATACAGTAGGCCAGGAGAAATAGAGGAAAGGGGTGAGTAGAAGAGGTTATTACATCAATGGAGATAAAATGGTGTGAACAATGAAAATTTAAAAAGAAACATTTATCGGAAAGTATTTCCGGTAAAAACTATTCATTTTCCGGCAAGAAAGATGAATTCTGTCTTTTTTAAAGATTTGCAAATATCTTAATTGATATATTTGAAGTATTAGCTTTTGTATATTTGTAGTGTGTTGACCGCTAAGATGAAATCTGTTAATTTTCACAGATTTTTTAATCCATTTTCGTTATTCTTTTACTTTATAGCCGAGGTGCTTTGGATTTTTCCAATTTGGGTTCATTTCACATGTTCTAATCAAAGTCATTTTAAGCCTTTTATCTTAGCCTCTTTATATGACAATTATTCGAAGCATTTCACAGATGTTTATCAAAGCCTCTTTATCAAAGCATTTCACAGATATAGCCTCTTTATCAAAGCATTTCACAGATGTTTGGAACTTTTCCGGCAATCTCCATTAAGTCCGGCAATGAAAACTAAGACAGTTAGGTGGATGGCGGTGGACTAGTGAAGGGGAAGAGAGAGAGGGGACGGTAATGGCGTGTGAAAGAGTAGGAGGGAAAAAAAAAGGGAAAAGATTAAAAAGAAAAATTGATCTCTCACACTCTGAAGAAATGTGTATTACACGCATTCGAGGTGTGGTTGGAGTGTTCAAATGGAACGAACTTAAGATAAAGTGTCAAAGTAAAAAGTGATGACAACTTTAAGGGGCTGCCGATGTATTTGGCCTTTTTAATTCTAAAAAGGGCCTAAAATTCCCCTTTACTATGTGAAATAGAATATGTTAGCCCTTTGTTAAAATTTGGCGTCTATTCTGCCCTTGCCGTGAACAAATAGGCTCATATATGTCGTCCATCACTAACGGAGCACTCATAAATCTACGTGGAATAATATTTTACATTTTAAAAATCTAAAATTATATATCCCGTAATTAAAAAAGACACATGAATTTAAAAATACCTCCATCCCCCTTTTTTTCCATACTGCACCCTTTTCCCACCCCTAATTTTGCTGGAGAACAACAATAAGAAAGAAAGAAAGCAAAGTCCGCCGGCCATTCAAAGCACCTGAATTTCAACTAACGAACAAGATTTGAAAATGTTTTTTCTTAAAATTATTTGAACCATTCAAAGCGCTGGCCATGGGATAGTGGTTGAAATGAACGGAGTCGCCGGAAATTATCCGACCAACTAAAGTCACCAAAAATTCAAAATCCGATTAGATTCAAAGAAAGACATGCACCTGACTTTATAGCCACAATTTACGTCCGAATACGGGATTGCTACCACGGAGAAAAACACCGGAACAACACTAAAATGTTACAAACAAAAAGTCGTGAAACCCACACAAAACTATAAACCAAAATGGGTCATAAAGCAAAGAAGTAATGAATAATGAAGCCAAAACAATGATGGCATCAAGATACAAGAGAAGGCCCGGAAATGGTTAGCTCGAGACGCTACTCTAATAATGATGAGCGCCGGAATAGCATTGCCAAAGAATCAAGGTCAACGGCCACCAATAATTTTTCCAGCAAGATTCCGGCAACTTTTAATGGAGGTCTAGCCTGTCTATTTCACATAATAAAGGGGTATTTTAGGCCCTTTTCCGTTATTTATTTATTATTAATTTAACCAAAAAGCTAATATTATGTTATTTGATTCTGTAATATTTTATTACACGTTTTGAATAGGTGATATGACTACGTCATTAAATGAATAATAAGTTTTTGAATAGTTATTTGGTGCCTTATATAGAAAATAATATATTTAGCCTTATACCTAATAAGCTATTGTGAATACTTTCTAAAATATAAAAATTCATCGAGCAAGAGTTATAGTAAGCACTCTTTTTTAATATGAAGTCGTTATTATATTTATTTATTTGTCTATTTCTTTAAATATCGATACTACATACAAAAAATTTCTGTGTATACCCCTTGATCAGAAGTATATGTCCGACATATACATATTTATATCCTATATACCCCTTGTAATTAGTCTTAAACCATGCTTTCGCCGGTCCAAAATGAATGATTTTTTGGCCTTTTATTTGTGGTTCAAAATAAGTGATTTTTTCAGATTTCGAGAATGAATTAATTATTTTTTTCTATATTGCCCTTGGAGTAAATAGTGTTGGAATATGTGTTAGGAGTTTTTATGTGGGATAGTAAAGGTTAATATAGTCAATTTCATTGCTAATTAATGCTAAAAGGTGGATTTCTTAATCTGTGTGAAAACAATAAAAAAATCACTTATTTTAAATCGGAGGGAGTAATTTTTATATTATTAGAAGTTCTAAGATTCTAAGTAGAGTAGAATGAATCTCAATGATTCATACAATCGGAGTATTGGACCAAACTAGTTTGTTTTAATAATTGATTGACTTAATTAATATTTCATATAACTACATGATGAAATATAAAATACTAAAAAATGTGAAATGTTCTTATCTTTGCCAACCTAATAAAAAAAAGTCAATGTCTATGTTGACTTTTCTCGCAATCAGCATTGGAAATCATAGCCTACTTAAGCATTTGATAGTTATCTTCTTCCATAAATAGGGATGAAGACAAATTCTAAGAGACATCTGTGACTTACTAAAAACAAAAACTAGCCATTGATGTGACAATTTGATTTATTAACATTTACAATTATCAAAAAAGAAAAGAAAAACTTATGATTAGGCATATTTAACCTTTAATTAATTAAAATGAATATTTTTTTATACCTTTGCTTACGAATCTTGGCAAATTTAACAAATTATTAATTATTAAATCAGTTAACCAAATTCTTTTGTTAAATTTGTAGTGTCACTTTTATTTGGGGACACTATACTTCTAAAAATAATCTAAATATGAATGCCCTACCTAAAGGGACCAAAGATGGACAAATTAACAGAATTTGAAGGTCGAGTATACTTTATATCAGATATCACAAGCACCAAAATCACAATATATCAGTAACTAGAGGATCAAAAGTGCAATTATAATGATATTTAGAGCTTGTTACAACAACTTTGCTTAGAACTCTTCTGTCTCGTTAATGGGTGTCTATTTAAAGAAACTAGGGTTTGTCGGCAAGGAACCAAACACAAAATTTGATAACATTGTACAAAGAAATATTTGGTCAAAAATAGTCAGATTTATAAGTGATAACTAAAAAATAGTCATAGTTTCAAAAGTAATCGAAATTTAGTCACTTTACATGTAAAGATAAATCTGAACGAAATCCCTGTTCAAAATCCGAAAAATATTCCAACATAATATACTTGAATTCGAATTTTTTACTTGTGAACTTCCATCATAATATACCGGAGTTCCAACATAATATACCGGTGCACCATAATATGCTGGAAGTTCATACACATGTGCTTCTCCAGTATATTATGCTGGAACTTTCCGTGCTGGAGTTCTAGCATAATATGCTAGAAGTTCATCCACAGGTGTACCAATCTCCAGTATATTATGCTGGAACTATCCGTTGCAGCAAAATAGTGATTATTTTTCATTAACTTTACAAAAACTGGCTATTTTTCAATTACCAGTCCGAAAACCGGCTAGTCGTGCTATTTTTACGAAATATTAGAATATTTATATACTAATCAACTATTTTGGATTCATAGGTGGTTAGCAAATCTTATCAACTTTACTAGTTTGGTATGTCAATTGGCTTATAGCCAATATTATTTATTATTTAAAGTGGGCCTAAATGTGGCTACCATCCAAATTTAAGAACGTCAAACCTCGAACAGATAAGGAAAATAAATCGTTATAATAATAATAACTGAAAGTGTTAGAATAATTTTTATTTTTTTTAATTTGTGGTGTATGATGAATTCAACATTTTCAAAATGAGCTTTCAATTTCAGGTTGAAATATTTAATTGCAAAAGAAAATAAAGGTCACACTGAAAAGGAAAGGAACTTTATGTAAAAGAAAAACATTGTTTCTAAAAAGTGGAGCCAAACTACTAATCCTTTCACAGTGTCATTATCGTGTAAAATGGGGATTAAAAAAGTGTTTACTGATTGAAGATGTTTTAATATTTTGTTAATGTGCAAGTTCACATACCTACACACACATAAAATTAACCCCTAAATAGTAACATAAAATTCCATATGATATGCCACGTGCATTAATTTGTTTATGTGACACTCTAAGTGAATTCACAACGCCAAAACACAGAAGAGATATTAGGTATATAAGAAAGTAAGTATTATTGTAATGGCGTGTTATAAAAGATGTGTGAGCCTAAGTCTAAAGAGGACAATATCAATTGTAGGCTGGACTGTTACATATAGTATTAGTCAATATAAATTTTTATATACTTATTATGTACATAAATAAAATTCAATAGATTTAGTCTAGAAATTAAAAGCTGATAGGATTTGGGCCAATATTCATAGTCTAGATTTGTCGTAAAAATTGCACGTGATCCCCTATTTGGTCGCCCCCATTTAATTTATACTCATTTTTTTAAAAAGTTTTAACTTGTACCCACTGTTTAATTAAACAACTTCAGGCCTCATTCTCCTCCTCCTTCTCCTCCTTCGTTTTCTGAATGTTCGGGCTGCGCACGCAAAACGAGGTGAGATAAAAGGAGGCTTTCAAGGCCTCAAAACACCGTTTTGACTTATAAAACAAGGGATGACCTTTTGGGTCATCACATTTATATTTGAAATTGATGGTATCGGACCCGTATTTTGGTTCCGGATCCCGGTACAGGTTTGATATAGTATTTGAGTGGTGCCTGTAAAATTTGGTAAGAAACGGAGGTCATATGACGTGATTCAGACCCGTAGTTGTAAAATTTGAAACTTTGAAAGTTCTTGAGATTTTCCTTTGATTTTGATGATAAATTCGTTGTTTAAGATGTTATTTTTGCGATTTTATCGCACGAGTAAGTCTGTAGGATGTTTTTGGGGTTGTGTGCATGTTTGGTTTGGAGCCCTGAGGGCTCGGGTGAGTTTCAGGGTGTTTAGACTTGGAAAATCTCTGTTGGTGCACCAGTTCTGGTGTGCCCTCACCTGCGAGCTCGCAGGTGCGGTCCAGCCCAGCCTTCCCTCTTTTCGCAGATGCGGACGAAATACCGCAGAAGCGGAACTCTTTCCGCAGGTTCGGCCCCCAATGGGCCTGTTCAGTTCCGCAGAAGCGGAAGATTTTTCGCACGTGCGCTTGCGCAGATGTGGTCCAAGCATCGCAACTGCGAGAGTCGGGCAGTGAAGTTTCTAAAATAGAACTCCAGCCGTTTTCTTTTCAAACTTTCACAAAAATAGAAGACTTAGGGCGATTTCTCAAAAGCTTTTCTTCCCAAAATCATAGGTAAGTGTCCATTAACTATTTTATTTCAACTCTTCATTGTTATTCATCAATTTACAACAAAAATCCTAGGGTTTTCATGGTAGGAATTGGGGGATTTGGGTAGAGTTAGGGCTTTTTGTATAATTGGAATTTAGACCTCATTTTGGGGTCGATTCCGTAGCAGGTTGTTTCGTACGTTTTCTAGGATCAGATAGAAGCACCACCCCAGAATTGATCCTTCTTTTCTTCTTACTTTTACTAAGTCTGACTCTAGTTTCTAGTTCAACAAAAAGAAAAAGGAGTGTGATTCTTTTATTCCTAATATTTTTCATCTCTTTCTTTTTCTATTTTCTCCGGATCTATTTACTTTCTCGCTTAGATGTTCTTTTGGCTGATCTTTTCTCTTTTGTTTTGGTTTTGAGTGTGGGGGGAGGGCAAGGACTTCCTCATCCGGGCCCTTCAAGCTCCTCATCGGAAGATTTATTCGAGCTCCAGGTTTACATATTCGGGCTCGTGGGTGAATGAGTGATCGGGTTTTGGTCCGAACCTCATGTTTTGACCAAGCGGGCCTGGGTCGATTTTTGACTTTTTGGGAAGAATGATAGAAAACCTATAATTAAGCATTGGGATTGAATTATTTAGCGTTTATTGATGTTATTAAGTTAATTACGTGTAGATACAAGTGAATTGGAGTCAAATTCAAAAGGAAAAGCGGTAATCGAGGCTTGAGTTTGGCGTGGAATTCGAGGTAAGTGTTTGGCTTAACCTTAGCTTGAGGGAATAGGTGTTGTGTCCTATTTTCTACGTGTTATTATTATGTTCAACGTATAGGTGAGGTGACAGTACCTATACGTTGGTGTCAAGCATGCCCGTGAGTCGAATATTGTGATTTATGTGAATTTTCATTCAGCACTACTTGAGTTTAACTTGATAATTGTCCATGTTGGTGGTATTTCCTTGATATTTTTTATTGTTGAGTATTGGTTCAAGTTGAGGATTATTTTGTGAAGTTAAGTAACTAAGTGAGATTGGTTATAGTTGTTTCCCTTGCCGGGATGATATTGATTCTACTGTTGGCTCCCTTGTCGGGACGTTATGGTTTTATTATTGTTTATATTGTTGAATTACTTGTCGGATTTGTTGTCATTTCATTTGTTTGGGCGAGGAAGAGTGTAAAAGCACGAAGGGTGATGCTGTGCATGATATTGTGAGTGAGTGTTAATGCACGAAGGGTGATGTCATGCCGATATTGTGAGAGTTAATGCACGAAGGGTGATGTCGTGCCATATTATGAAATTAAAAGCACGAAGGGTGATGCCGTGCCATGATTATGAGAGAGTAAAAGCACGAAGGGTGATGCCGTGCTGTTTCTTTTGCTTTTATGGTGAGAACGAGAGTAAAAGCACGAAGGGTGATGTCGTGCATTCTTTTTGTGTTCTTATCTCTATTGTTTTAAGTCGGTATTTACTTTGTTGCTTTATTTCGTTATTGTTGTAACTTGATATTTCCCCCCCTTAGCATGTTCCTCTTCTCCCGTATTTATTTGTTTAATTCCTGTTATTTTTAGTGTATTTCGTATATGATTAAATTGCACAGGTTTATGTGGTTGTCGTGTCCTAGCCTCGTCACTACTTCGTTGATGTTAGGCTCGACACTTACTCAGTACATGGGGTCGGTTGTACTGATACTACACTCTGCACATTTTTGTTGTGCAGATCTCGGTACAGGACCCTTCGGACCTTAGAGCGAGGAGGCTGCCTTCAGTCCACTTGGAGACTCCGAGGTAGTCTTGCAGGCGTCTGCAGGGCTTGACGTCCCCTTCTATCCTATTTCTTTCCTGTTCTTATGTATTTCTGAGACAGATGTATTTTGTTTTGTTCAGACCTCTATTTGTAGAATTCATAGACCGTCCGCGAAAAAGTGACACCAAATTCTGGGTGTAGTTATTATGAATTTCGTAACAGTATTTAATTAAGTTTTTTTAGATTTTGTTTCTTCCGTACCTTTATTTCAGTTGATTTTGTATATCACCTGCTAACTGTTAAAGATAAAGAAACAAGATAAAATAACCGGTAACGTTGGCTTGCCTAGCGGGTTCAATGTTAGGCGCCATCACAATCCCGACCGGTAAGGAAATTCGGGCCCGTGACATTTCACTGTGTTCGTGGTTTAGTAGTAATACTGTTTCGGATGCGGTAGAAAATTGACTAAATGTGCAGTGACACGCAAACTACATTCTTCCATTTCCTTTGGTAGGAATTAATTTTGGAAACCAAGAATGCACGTCGAGAACTTGGTTGAAATTTTTGAAAAAAGTTGTTCCAAGAATAAAGAAGAAAAAGACGGATATAACTTCCAGTCTCGTCATCGGTTTTGGTTTAAAACCAAATAGCTTTGGGTAATTAATTTGGCATGGGATTGCCATAGTGATTCAGAAAGGGAAGAAACCCAGTAAACGTTATATAATTACAGTGAATTGTTCGGATAAAACTGGCCTCGACTGTTATATTTGATGTACTATTCTTGATTTTGGTCTCTATGTTATCAAAGCAGAATGGCACGACCGACGAAGCATTATGATGCAATCTGTCTTGTGAATTGCTTGAAGATTTGATAACATGACATTGAGTTTTGACTAATTATTGCAATTTTGGTCTCTATGTTATCAAGAGAAATCAGGGTTTTACTTTCTTTTCCCTACTCACTTTATTTATCTATCCTTCTGATTTAGGATAGATGTTTATTATATGATAATTTCATATATAAAATCTGGAATATATGCATGAGTAGGAATAACATGTATTTACGGGTAATTTTTAGATTGTAAGACATGAATTAGGCTTACATTAATACTTGAAAATTATTTTGAGATCATAAATATAATATATGTAAAGATGAACATATATATGTTTGATTAGAGAAAGAGATTAAACTTGTTAAAGGGTTATAATGATTTAGTTGGAAAACCATTTGGAAAGGGAATTAAAATTCTCATGATTTTCTACACTCATTATGGAGAATAAAATCTTTGTGATTTTCTACTCCTACTTCGAGATTAAAATCTGCGTGATTTTTTACTCGTTTGTTAAGATTAAAGTCTTCGTGACTTTCTACTCATTTGTCGGAAATTAAAGTCTAAGTGACTTTATACTCGTTTTGGAGATTAAAATCTTAGTGATTTTTTACTCTAACTTATTATTCGGTTTGAAGATTAAAAACTTCACCGTTTATTAAATTTGATTGTGTCACATATTATTCGATTTGAAGATTAAAAACTTCACCGTTTATTAGATCTAGTTGTATCAGTTGTTTCTCGGTTTGAAGATTAAAAACTTCACAATTTATTAATTCTGAATGAGTCAGATTGGTTTGAAGATTAAAAGCTTTACCATTTATAAATTATGGCTCTGTCGTGACACAAACAACAGTTATTGTGGTTGGCTCTACAAAGTAAAAGGGGCGGTGAATGTGAGTCTCCTTTTGAAGAAATCTGTTTGGAATATGAAATTATTCACCAAACGACAGCCCCTTAGTCACCGCAATCTAATAAAATTGCGAAAAGAAAGAATAGAACGTCAAAGGAGACGATGAATGCCTAGTTGATAAGTTCTGATTTATCCAAAACTTGTAGGGGGAGCTATGCTTACAACTAACTGAATACACATTCACGTTCCCCATAGCAAGACACAATTCATTCCATATAAAAAATGGAAAGGAAGAAAACCCAACTTGAAATATTTCCAAGTGTGGGGGGTATTTGGGTAAAGTGCAAGTTCTTAAACCCAAAGGGATAAAAATCATATTGAAAATCGTTGATTCCGTTTTCATAAGATATGCAACAAATAGTAATGCATATCGTTTTCTGATTCATAAATCAGAAAATCCTGACATTCATATTAATACGGTAATCGAATAAGATAATGCTGAATTCTTTGAGAATATTTATCCGTGTAAAAAAAAGGAATATGAGTCGTCTAGTGAAATATCTAAGCGACCTCAGGAAGAAGCAAAGGAAAGTACACCTAATAAGGTGAATCCAAGACGTAGTAAACGTCAAAAGACAACTACTTCCTTTGGACAAGAACTTCTGACATTCTTGTTAGAAAATGAGCTTCAAACTTTGGAAGAAAGTTATGTTTTCCTCGAAAAGAAGCAGTCAATAGTGAGTCGGAATCCATATTAAGTAATCATACTTGATAAAATGGTTAATCTTCCACCAGGAAATAAACCATTGGCTTTTAAGTGGATTTTAAGAAGGAAAATGAAATTTGATGGTACTATTGACAAATAGTTGGCAAGATTAGTTGCCAAATGGTTTAGACAATGAGAATATCTCGACTATTTTGACATACACTCGTCGGTTACGTGTATTGTGTACATATGAATGTTAGTAGCATTGGCTACATTATACGGATTTGAAATCCATCAAATGGGTGTGAAGACACCCTTTTTAAATTGTTATTTGGAGGAAGAAATTCACATGGAACAACCACTAGTTTGTGATTCCTGAAAAAGAAAGAAAGTGCGTCGACTTGTTAAGTCACTTTACGGACTAAAACAAGCACCCAATGACATGCAAAATTTGACCAATTAATATTGTCATGTGGATGATATATGGATAACGAATAATAGAAAAGACATAAGATATTTGAAATGTAGGGGCATTTAGCTTATGCATGACAGAAGCCAATATTAGATATGATGTCTATATTCCCACAAATTATGTCACAACCCCAAATCCTAACCGGTCGTGATGGCGCCTATCGTGGAACTAGGCTAGCCAACTATCACAATATTACACATTTCCTTTAGTGAAATTTCCCAAATCATCAATACCATTTCATAAAAAGTATATAATTTCTAAATCTTTAACAAGCAAAACAAGCTAACAGTCTATAACCATTCCCCAGATCTGAACTCTGGAGTCAACGAGTCACGAGCATCTAAGAGTAATACTAGTCTTCATACTACCATAATAGAAAGTCTCATAACGAAATACTAAATACAAAATAAGGAAAGGAAACATGGAGGTGTTGTGGACGGTGGGCAACTACCTCAATATCCCAAAATTGGCGACGTACGGACTCAGATGACTACCGCTCAGTACCAGTATCTGGATCTGCACACAGAGGTGCAGGGAGTAATGATGAGTACGCCAACTCAGTATTAATGAAAATAAATTAAGTCTGACGATAAAAAACACACAGTAACAAAACATCAATTCACAATAGTAAAATACTGAGTTCTATCAATGTATACATTTAGGCAAGATGTTTAAAATAAGTTTCAGTAAAACCCTTTGAACAAGTATGATTTCCAATGTTTCTCAGTACAATTCCCAAGAAAATACCAGTATAAAATGAATGAATCGTAATCAAACACTCAAGTAGGATGTCAACATAAGCTTCCCCTCGGGCCAATCAACACTCAGTATTAGTTACTCAGCACCTCACAGTCACTCATCACTCGGCACTCGCACTCAGTAGGTACCTGTGCTCATTGGGGGTGTACAGACTCCAGAGGGGCTCCTACAAGCGAAGTTCTATAAACAGCCAAGTCATGGAAATAATCATGTTGGCACTCGGCCTCTCACATAACACAACAGTGCAACATGTTGCGGTGTGCAGCCCGATCAAAAAATATACTCACAATATTGGCACTCGGCCTCACTCAGTCAGAAACTCTCAAAATGCCACTCGGGTTATCAACAAACGGGGTACTCGACCCAAAACAGTATTTTCTATCATAAAATAGTGTAACAAGTCTGAGTTTCGAAAACAACAAAATACGGTGTGACTGAGTGTAAATCATGATAAAAAAAAGTGAGGAATATGAGAAAGTAGCCCCCAAGGGGTCTAAACAGGTCGGCACGAGGCCGGCTTACAACCCAAGTATATCAAAAACAATGAAATACTATTTATCATATGATTTAAAAGCAGTTCCGCAACTCAATGGTTGCCTCAGGAAGAGCAGATTTAAAATTCCCCAACTAGTACACGCCACACACTCATCATCCAGGGCGTGCATCACTTCAAACAGTGAAAAGATGCTAAGTCCGGGGTTTCATACCCTCAGGACAAGATTTAAAGTCATTACTTACCTCAGCTAGCCCGAAAAGCTACTCCGCAATACTCTTGTCCTTCGAATCGGCTCCTGAATGCTCCGAATCTATCAAAACCAGATTTATCACATCAAAATATGCTAGGAAGATGAAACCCAATCGAAAAATATCAACATTAGGCACAATTCCCGAAATTGGCCAAAACCCGTCCCCCGAGCCCACGTCTCGGAACTCGATAAAATTTACACCATAATGATCCTCATCCTCTACGAGTCTATACATATCAAGAACACCAAAATCGGAGTCCAAATGACCCCTCAAATCCCCATTAGAAGGTCTCTTAATCTCGAGCCCTAATTACCCTTTTTTACACTGATTTTCCCCAAATTATCACCACTAATTAGGTCTTTAATCACATATAATTGAGTTATGAAGTCAAGAATCTTACCTCCAAGTGATTCCCCTTTGGTTTCCTCAAAATACCTCTCAAAAGCTTCAATCTCGCATAAGAATGGTGAAGAGAAGACCAAAATTCTCTAAGTCCAACTTATATACTTTCTGGCCAGGCTTTTTACCCCTGCGGTCCTACTTCTCGCAACTGCGGTTTTTCATTAAACGGCCCAATTTCGCACATGCGGTCCCGCAGATGCGTCCAAACAACCTATTCTGCAGTTCTCCCCCCCAAGATCCTCAAAATGCACCTGCGACCTCCCTTGCTACTTCTGCGGTCCAAAATACGCAGGTGCGGAAATGACAGCAACATCAATTTCAGCAGCAGAAAATGCCTTCCAAACTCCCCGTTAATCACTCAAAACCATCTTGATGCCCTCGGGACCCCAACCAAACATTAAAACACATCCCATAACCTCATTCAAACTTAGTCGACCCTTCAAAACACCAAAACAACGCAAAAGCACCAAAATCACATCGAATTCAAGCCTATGAACTTTGAAATTTCCAAATTCCACCAACAATGCCGAAACCATCCAAAACACCTTCGATTGACCTGAAAATTCGCACACATATCCAAAATACCATTACGAACTTGCTCCAAATTCCGGAATTCCATTCCGACCCCGATAGCCTATTTTCCACTGCCGACTGGGATTCGCCAAAAACTAACTTTCGCCAATTCAAGCCTAATTCTACACTGGACATCAAAAATACATCCGGAATACACTCATAAGTCCCAAATCACCTAACGAAGCTATCCGAGCCATAAAATACGCATTCCGAGATTGTTTATTAATAAGTCAACTCCCAGTTGACTTTTCTAACTATAAGGCTACTTTAAGAGACTAAGTGTCTCAATTCTCACTACAACCATTCCGAACCCGAGCCAACCGACTCCAACACATCATAAACAGTATAACCCATGCATGACAAGGCAAAGACATGAATAATAATGCAATTTCTACAGAACGACCTGCCGGGTCGTTACATTCTCCCCCTCTTAAACAAACGTTCGTCCTCGAATAGGTCTAGAAACATACCTGGAGTGTCAAACAAGTGAGGATATCTGCTCCACATCTCCCGCTCGATCTCCCAAGTAGCATCCTCCACTAGCTGCCCTCTCCACTGCACCTTCACTGAAGCTATATCCTTAGACCTCAGCTTTCTGACCTGACGACCCAAAATAGCCACTCGCTCTACCTCATATGACATATCACCCTCGAGCTGAACTGTGCTGAAGTCCATAATATGAGAGGGATCACCAATATACTTACGGAGCATCGAAACATGAAATACCGGATGAACACCCGATAGGCTGGGTGGTAAAGCAAGTCAAAGCCACCTCCCCAATCTTCCGAAGCACCTCAAAAGGCCCAATGACCGGGGACTCATCTTTCCCCTCTTCTCGAACCTCATAACACCCTTCATGGGTGACACCTTCAACAGTACCTTCTCTCCCACCATGAAACACACATCCCGGACCTTCTGATCCGCATAACTCTTCTGCCTAGACTGCACCGTGCGAAGTCGCTCCTGAATCAACTTCAACTCCAATGCATCCTGAACCAAGTCTGTGCTTAATAGCCTAGCCTCACTCGGCTCGAACCAACCAACCAGAGATTTACACCTCCTACCATATAAAGCCTCATACAGGGCCATCTGAATACTGGACTGGTAGCTATTATTATATGCAAACTCTGCGAGTGGCAGAAACTGGTTCTATGGACCCCCAAAATCAATGACACATGCCCGCAACATGTCCTCCAAAATCTGAATAGTCCACTCCGGCTGCCCGTCGGTCTGAGGATAAAACGTTGTACTCAACTCTACCTGAGTGCCCAAACCTCTCTGCACGGCTCTCCAAAACTGAGATGTGAACTGTGTACCTCTGTCAGAAATAATAGAAACTGGAACCCCATGCAATCGGACAATCTCCCTGATGTAGGTCTCAGCTAACCACTCCTAAGTATAAGTAGTACTGACAGGAATGAAGTGCGCAGACTTGGTCAACCGATCCACAATGACCCAAAAAGCATCAAATCTCCTCGATGTTCGTGGGAGCCCAACTACAAAGTCCATGGTGATCCGCTCCCACTTCCACTCCGGAATATATAACCTCTGAAGTAATCCACATGGCCTCTGGTGCTCATACTTGAACTGCTGGCAGTTGAGACACCGGGCTACATACTCAACAATATCTCTCTTCATCCGCCTCCACCAATACTGTTGCCTCAGATCCTGGTACATCTTCGCGGCACCTGGATGGATGGAATACCGCGAGCTATGGGCCTCTGCTAATATCAACTCCTGAAGCCCGTCCACATTGGGCACGCAAATACATCCCTGCATCCTCATAACCCTGTCATTATCAATAGTCACATCCCTGGCATCGCCTCGACGGACCCTGTCCTGAAGAACTAACAAGTGTCGGTCATCATAATGGCGTGCTCTAATCTGATCATAGAGAGAAGACCTAGAAGCCACGCTAGCTAATACCCGAGGAGGATCTGACAAATCCAATCTCATCAACTGCCCCGCTAGAGCTTGAACATCACATGCCAAAGGTCGCTCTGCTGCGGAAAGGTAGGCTAGACTCCCCTAACTCTCTGCTCTGCGACTCAGGGCATCAGCCACTACATTGGCCTTCCCTGGACGATATAAAATGGTGAGGTCATAATCCTTGAGAAGCTCTAACCACCTTCTCTGACGCAAATGCAAGTCATTCTGCTTCAGCAGGTACTACAAACTACGATGATCGGTGAAAATCTCACACTGCACCTCATACAAATAATGGCGCCAAATCTTCAAGGCATGAACAATGGCAGCTAACTCAAGATCGTGCACTGGGTAATTCTTCTCGTGCACCTTCAACTGTCTAGACGCGTAGGCAATCACCCTACCATCCTGCATCAATACCACTCCCAAGTCAACTCTAGAAGCATCACAGTAGACTGTATAAGAACCCGAACCAGTAGGCAAAACCAATACCGGAGCTGTGGTCAATGCTGACTTAAGATTCTGAAATCTCTCCTCACACTCATTAGACCATCTGAATGGAGCACCCTTCTGGGTTAATCTGGTCAAGGGTGAAGCAATAGAAGAGAATCCCTCCACAAAGCGACGGTAATATCCCGCCAAACCAAGGAAACTCTTAATCTCTGTTGCTGAGGAAGGTCTGGGCCAACTCTACACCGCCTCGATCTTCTTCGGATCAACCTGAATACCCTCATTGGACACCACGTGCCCCAAGAAAGCTACTGAACCAAGCCAAAACTCACATTTGGAGAACTTTGCATAAAGTTTCTCCTCCTTCAACCTCCGCAACACGACCCTCAAATGCTGAGCATGCTCCTCCTGGCTACGAGAATATACCAGGATGTCATCAATGAACACAATGACGAAAGAATCAAGATAAGGCCGAAACACGCTATGCATCAGGTGCATAAAGGCTGATGGGGTATTGGTCAGCCCAAATGACATAACAAGGAACTCATAGTGGCTATATTTGGTTCTGAAAGCAGTCTTTGGAATGTCAGAATTCCGAATCTTCAACTGATGATACCCGGACCTCAAGTCAATCTTGGAGAGCACATTAGATCCCTGAAGCTGATCAAACAAGTCATCAATACGAGGCAAAGGATACCGGTTCTTCACCATAACCTTATTCAGCTGCCAATAATCGATACACATGCGCATGGAACCATCCTTTTTCTTCACAAACAACACCGCCACACCCCAAGGTGACACACTAGGCCAAATGAACCCCTTATCTAGGAGTTCCTGAAGCTGTTCTTTCAATTCCTTTAACTTTGATGGTTCCATACGATAAGGTGGAGTAGAGATAGGCTGAATGCCTGGCACCAGATCAATACCAAAATCAATGTCCCTATTAGGTGCCATGACTGGCAAGTCTACAGGGAGTACGTCCGAAAAATCACGGACCACAGGAACAAAATCAACAGAAGGAGTCTCACCACTAACATCCCTCACAAAAGCCAGATAAGATTCACATCCCTTCTCAACCATACGCTAAGCCTTCAAGTAAGAGATCACCCTGCTAGGTACATACTCAATAGACCCTCTCTACTCAACTCTCGAAACTCCCGGCATAGCCAAGGTCACGGCCTTAGCGTGACAATCAAGAATAGCATGACACGGGGATAACCAATCAATTCCCATTATCACATTGAAATCAACCATGCTGAGTAACAACAAGTCCACTCGGGTCTCCAGACCCCCAATAGATACCACACACGACCGATACACACGGTCCACAATAATATTATCGCCCACCGGAGTCGACACATGAACAGACGTAACTAAAGACTCACGGAGCATATCCAGAAAGTGAGCAAAATATGACGAAACATAAGAGTATGTGGAACCATGGTCAAATAAAGCCAAAGCATCTCTATGACAGACTGAGATAATACAGTGATCACCGCATCGGAGGCCATAGCATCAGGCTTAGCTGGAAGTGCATAGATACACGGCTGACCTCCACCTGCTCGACCTCCCCCTCTAGGGCGGCCCCTAGCTGCCTGACCTCCACCCCTAGCTGCCTGGGCAGGTGGCGAAGTAACTGGAGCTGAAGTCGAGGGATGACCCCTCTGCTGAGCTGAACTACCAGGGCGACGAGGAAACTGCCTCCATACATGTCCAAACTCTCCACACTCAAAGCAACTCTCCGGAGCTGGAGATGGGGACTCAAGGGAACCCCTGACACCAGGATATCTACTGGACGAACCATGCATATAAGAACCCTGTAATGATGATGCTCTGGAGGAACTCTGAGATGGAAGAGCGCTGAAGGAAGAACGACCCGGATGAGAGATGCGGGGACCCTGCCCCGAAGATGCGCCACTATAAGCTGGGCAAACTGGCTGAGGAGGTCTAAATGGACGACCTCTACTGTGCTGAAACTGCTCTCTGGAAGGGGCACCACTGAAGCTACCTGATCGCCGAGGCCTCTTGGCCTTCCTCTCCTCTCACTCTTGCCTACAAATTGACTCTATATCCCGAGCAATGTCAACAACCTGCTCAAAGGTAGCACCATACACTCTCTCCTTGGTCATCAAAATGCGGAGCTGGTAAGTGAGGCCATCTACAAACCTCCTGATACTATCCCTATCAGTAGAGACTAACTCAGTAGCATGACGAGCCAACAGAAAACCGCATCTCGTACTGTGTAACTGACAACTCTCCCTGGCGCAGCTGCTCAAACTGCCTGCGTTGCTCATCCCTATGAGACTGAAGAACATACTTCTCCAAAAAGATAGTGGAGAACTGCTTCCATGTGAGGGGTGCTTAACCAACAGGCCTCGCCTCTCTAAAGACTCCCACCAAGAAATAGCAGCACCAGAAAGCTGGAATGTAGCAAATGAGACCCCACTGGTCTCCAGAATCCTTGCAGTGCGAAGTATCCTCTGACACCTATCTAGAAAACCCTGGGCATACTTGCCCTCTGCGTCGCTATAGGTCAAAGGATGAAGTCTACTAAACCTCTCCAGCCTGCATTGCTCATCCTCTAGCATAGCTGGGACCACATAGCCCTGAACTGGAGTAACCGGCTGGGCTGGGACTGCCTCCGGTGTCTGAAGGCCCTGTATAACCTGCTCAGGTGTCCGGGCAACTGGAGTCTGAGTGCCTCCCCCGGCCTGAGATGTAGCGGCAGCAGTAGACACAACAACTGCTTGAGCCAAGCTAGTGCATACTGTCAAATTCTGAGCCAGGGTCTCCTGAAGACCCGAAATAACGATAGGCACTGCCGGTGCCTGATCCTGTCCCGCTGGGATACCCGCGGCGGGAATCTGATCCTGAGAAGTAGGGGATCAACTGGTACTGCCCCGGCTGGTCCCCTACCTCTACCACGACCTCGACCGCGACCTCAACCCCTCGCGGGTCCAGCTGGTGCCTGGTCACCCTGATCAGTAGCGCGTGTCCTCACCATCTGTGAGAGAATGAAACAATAGAAATTTAGATTTCAAAAATCAATAGAATGGCACGACAGAGTTCAAGAAAATGAGTTTTTTCCTAAGAGTTTTGTAGCCTCTCGAAGACAAGTACAGACGTCTCTGTACTAAGAGTTCTGTAGCCTCTCGAAGACAAGTACAGACGTCTCTGTACTGATCCGCAAGACTCTACTAAACCTGCTCATGACCGTTGAGTCCTATGTAACCTAGTGCTCTGATAAAAACTTGTCACGACCCCAAATCCAAACCGGCCGTGATGGCGCCTATCGTGGAACTAGGCTAGCCAACTATCACAATATTACACATTTCCTTTAGTGAAATTTCCCAAATCATTAATACCATTTCATAAAAAGTATATAATTTCTAAATCTTTAACAAGCAAAACAAGCTAACAGTCTATAACCATTCCCCAGATCTGGAGTCAACGGATCACGGGCATCTAAGAGTAATACTGGTCCTCATACTACCATAATACAAAGTCTTAGAACGAAATACTAAATACAAAATAAGGAAAGGAAACATGGACGTGTTGTGGACGCTGGACAACTACCTCTATATCCCAAAGTTGGCGTCGTACGGACTCAGATGACTACCGCTCAGTATCAGTACCTGGATCTGCACACAGAGGTGCATGGAGTAATGATGAGTAAGCCAACTCAGTAGTAATGAAAATAAATCAAGTTTGACGGTAAGAAACACAAAGTAAAAAAACATCAATTCACAATAGTAAAATACTGAGTTCTATCAGTGTATACATTTAGGCAAGATGTTTAAAATCAGTTTCAGTAAAACCCTTTGAACAAGTATGATTTCCAATGTTTCTCAGTAAAATTACCAAGAAAATCCTGTATAAAATGAATGAATCGTAATCAAACACTCAAGTAGGATGTCAACATAAGCTGCTCCTGGGGCCAATCAACACTCAGTATCAGTCACTCATCACTCGGCACTCGCACTCAGTAGGTACCTGCGCTCACTGGGGGTGTACAGACTCCAGAGGGGCTCCTACAGCCCAAGTGCTATAAACAGCCAAGTCATGGCAATAATCACGCTGGCATTCGACCTCTCACATAACACAACAGTGCAACATGCTGCGGCGTGCAACCCGATCCAAAAATATCCTCACAATATTGGCACTCGACCTCACTCAGTCAGAAACTCTCAAAATGCCACTCGGGATATCAACAAACGGGGTACTCGACCCAAAATGGTATTTTCTATCATAAAATAGTGTAACAAGTCTGAGTTTCGAAAACAACAAAATACGGTGTGACTGAGTGTAAATCATGATCAAAATAGTGAGGAATATCAGAAAGTATCCCCCAAGGAGTCTAAACAAGTCGGCACGAGGCCCCAAACATGGCTTACATCCAAAGTATATCAAAAGCAATGCAATACTATTTATCATATGATTTAAAAGCAGTTCTGCAACTCAATGGTTGCCTCAGGAAGAACATATTTCAAATTCCCCAACCAGTACACGCCACAAACTCATCATCCAGTGCGTGCGTCACTTCAAAACAGTGAAAAGATGCTATGTCTGGGGTTTCATACCCTCAAGACAGGATTTAAAGTCATTACTTACCTCAGCTAGCCCGAAAAGCTACTCCACCATACTCTTGCCCCTCGAATCAGCTCTCGAATGCTCCGAATCTATCAATATCAGATTTATCACATCAAAATATGCTAGGGAGATGAAACCCAATCAAAAATATCAATATTAGGCACAATTCCCGAAATTGGCCCAAACCCGACCCCCGGGCCCACGTCTCGGAACTCGATAAAATTTACACCATAATGATCATCTTACTCTCACGAGTCTATACATATCAAGAACACTGAAATCAGAGTCCAAATGACCCCTCAAATCCTCATTAGAAGGTCTCTTAATCTCAAGCCATAATTACCCCTTTTTACACTGATTTTCCCCAAATTATCACCACTAATTAGGTCTTTAATCACATATAATCGAGTTATGAAGTCAAGAATCTTACCTCCAAGTGATTCCCCTTTGGTTTCCTCAAAAATCCCTCTCAAAAGCTTCAATCTCGCATAAGAATGGTGAAGGGAAGACCAAAATTCGCTAAGTACAACTTATATACCTTCTGCCCAGGCTTTTCGCACCTGCAGTTCTACGTCTCGCACCTGCGGACTGCACCTGCTGTTTTTCATTAAACCGCCCAATTTCGCACCTGCGGTCCCGCAGATGCGTCCAAACAACCGCTTTTGCGATTCTCCCCCCAAGAGCCTCAAACCTCACCTGCGATCTCCCTTGCCGCTTCTGCGGCTCGCACCTGCGGTTCAAAATCCACAGGTGCGGAACTGACAGCAATAGCAACTTTAGCAGTTGAAAATGCCTTCCTAACTCCTCGTTGATCACTCAAAACCATCCAGAGGCCCTCGGGACCCCAACCAAACATACAAACACATCCCATAACCTCATTCAAACTTAGTCGACCCTTCTAAACACCAAAACAACACAAAAACACCAAAGTCACATCGAATTCAATCCTAAGAACTTTGAAATTTCTAAATTTCACAGCGATGCCGAAACCATCCAAAACACCTCCGATTGACCTGAAAATTTGCACACATATCCAAAATACCATTACGAATCTGCTCCAACTTCCGGAATTCCATTCCGACCCCGATAGCCTATTTTCCACTACCGACCGAAATTCGCCAAAAACTAACTTTCGCCAATTCAAGCCTAATTCTACACCGGACATCAAAAATATATTCCGAACACACTCCTAAGTCCCAAATCACCTAACGAAGCTATACGATTCATAAAATCCGTATTCCAAGATCGTTTACCAATAAGTCAACTCCTAGTTGACTTTTCCAACTATAAGGCTACTTTAAGAGACTAAGTGTCTCAATTCTCACTACAACCATTCTGAACCCGAGCCAACCGACTCCAACACATCATCAACAGTATAACCAATTCATGACAAGGCAAAGACAAGAATAATAATGCAATTTCTACGGAACGACCAGCCGGGTCGTTACATTGTGAAGACCCAAGGGGTCATTTTATAAACTTAGACTCCTTTTCTATGCTTCGTAGCCATAAAAAGGTCAATTTAAAATACCTCAATTTGCGTGCGTATTCCAGGCGTGAAACCGAAAAGCTTTTATGTGAAAATACTAGAAATAATAATTTCTAGAGTTAAAATTTAGTTATAGTTGACCTTGGTCAAGATTTTGAGTAAACAGACCCGGATCTGTGTGCCGAAGATCCCGGGAGGTCCGCGATAAAATATGGGACTCCGGCGTATGCCCAGAAATGAATTCCGATGTCCCAAGCCATAGAAATCAATTTTTGAAAGAAATTAGTTTGCTGAAAGATTTATGAAATAAAGAAAAGAATTAATGTTTGAAACCATTGGTATCAGGACCGTATTTTGGTTCCGGAGCCCGGTACAGATTTTTATGATATTTAAAGGTTAACTGTGAAATTTGGTAAAAAAACGGAGTTTATTTGTCGTGATTCGGACATCCGGTTGAGAAGTTATGAACTTTAAGTGTTCTTGATGAAAATGATGAGTTTCGAGGTTTAATTCATAATTTTAAATGTTATTTTCATAATTTGATCACACGAGCAAGTTCGTATGATGTTTGTAGACTTGCGGGCATGATTTGTTTAGAGTCCCGAGGGCTCGGGTGAGTTTCGAGTAGGTTTCAGAGTGTTAAAAGTTGGAAAATCACTGTTGGTGCACCAGTTCTGGTGTGCCCGCACCTGCGAGCCTAAGGCCGCAAGTGCGAGCTCGCTGCTGTGGACCAGCCCAACCCTTCCCCTTTTCGCAGGTGCGGACTTAGTTTCGCAGGAGCGGTTCCGCATGCGCGGATTCTCCTCCGCAGGTGCGACCCTCAGCGGCTTTGCCCATTTCCGCAGGTGCGACCACTTATCCGCACCTGCGAAAGCGCAGGTAAGACCCAACCACCGCAGGTGCGAAGGTTGACTGCCCAGCCATATAAATACCAATTTTAAAACGGGAAGAACCTTTCTTCTTCATATTTTCGAACCCCACAACCCTAAGAGCGAATTTCTTCACCAAGTATCATCCCCGAAATTGTTGGTAATCAATTTTAAACTCTACTATTTCAATTACTCATTATTTTTCATCACCTTTAAATAAAAAAATAAGAATTTTTATGGTAAAAATTGAGGGTTTGGATAGAATTAGGGAATTTTGTAAAAATCGAACCTTTACCTCGAATTGAGGTCAGATTTCGAAACTAATTGTATATTTGGGTTCGTGGGTGAATGGGTAAACGTAATTTGGTCCGAACCCCAAGTTTAGACCAAGCGGGCCCGCGGTCAGGTTTTCACTTTTTTTTTAGAAAACTTAGGAAAAATTATAATTTTCAATATAGTTAGTTCATTTATCCTTAATTAATGATATTAAGTTAATTATGATTAGATTCGAGCAAGTTAGAGCAAACTTCTAAAGGAAAAGTTGCAATTGTGCAGTGAGTGGCCTGCGAAATTGAGGTAAGTGTTTGGTTTAACCTTGACTTGGGGGAATAGGAATCCCCAATTAAATTGTTATGTGAAATTGCATGTGAGTAGTGTAAAGGTGAGGTGACGAGTATCTATGCACCACCAAATTGTCTGTTAAACATGATCCCTTCCCCGAATCCAATTTAAATTGATTCATGTCTTAATTTTTCTATGTCCATTATTGTTTCTATGGCTACTTGGCTTTGTTACTTTGTTGTTAAGTCTTGTTGTAGTTATTTTAGAAAGAGTATTGGTTGGTTATATGGTTCCCTTTTGATACATAAATAAATTGATAGTGATAAGGGTGGACAATATGATAGTGATAAGGGAGGATAATTATGTTTTACTGATTTTAATTATAAAGATCTGGAAATATTTGTTTTACTCTACGGTTTTTCTCATATTCTGTACATAAGGTTATTTTAAAGTAAAGTTTGGAAATTCGGAAACTTGAGTAATTTTGGTGACAGCTAAGGCCTGGAATAGGCGACTGAGTTATTTTATTTATTGTTTCAGTTATAATTTTTCTTGTCCGTGTAGAATTATTTTATTGTGTTACTACATATATATTGTCACATGTTATGTTATAATTGCCCCGCCTTAGCCTCGTCACTACTTCGTCGAGGTTAGGCTCAGCACTTACTCAGTACATGGGGTCGGTTACACTCTGTACTCTTTTGTGTAGATCCAGGTATTGGCCAGCAGTAGAGATATTTAGATCAACTATCTATTTTCCGTAGACACGAGGTATACCTGCCGGCATTCGCAGATCCCGAGGTCTTCCCTTTATTATTTAGATACTGTTTTATTTCATTCAAAACAATTATATTACTTCTTTCAGCCCAGTATTTGTAGTATTCTTTAGTAGTTCGTGAATTGTGACACCAGAACCTGGAGTAGACTTAGAGTTATTTATATAATTAGTTCGTGGCTCGATTTATTTAATTATTTATTATTTTATCTCTGGTATTATGCATTGAAAGCCATTATATTGAGTTCATTTTAAAGATCGTTTTATCATGTTTAAATGGTTAATCAAAGGAATTAGTTAATCGAATTCTAATATTGGCTTGCCTAGCAAGTGTGGTGTTAGGCGCCATCACGATCCTTAAGTTTGGGAATTTGGGTCGTGACACAAATAGTAAAAATCAATATGGTAGTTGGTAAACTCATTATTTGTTCGGTCTTAGTGAAGACTAGTTGAGTAAAACTACCAATTCAAAAATTTGTCACTTGCCTTTCTCGAAAGGTTGTTTCTTTCTTGAAAAGTTATATTGTTTTTCTCGTTTATGAAAGGATGTCACTTCAAAGGTTGCGACTTTTCATGAAAGTGTGTTTGTATATTTTATATAAACATGACCGTTCATGAACGAACACATTAATACGTTGGTCTATAATGAGGTGAACCAACAGATGGACATGACCAAAATCCACTGCAAGTTGGATTTGTTTCATGAATAAAAGTGTTATAATATGCATATCATATAGACGTATGAATAAATATCATACAATTGCTTGAAAATGACGGAGTGATTGCAGAATGTGTTTTATATTAAAAGGTTGTGGCCACAACTGATGTCAATCATTCCAACTATTTTTATAATATACGATTGATACATTAAGTGTAGTCAATAATCTGATATGAAATCGAAAGTCAATACGTATTAGTCTACGACATAAGAAAGTTTGCATTGAACTTTCATGACAATGAAATGAGTTTTGAAGTATTTGAAATATACTCCAAATTATGCTTTGCACTACAATAAATATCTCGCGATAATAGAGGGGTATAGTGATGCAAATTAGATCACTGGTTCAAATGATTCTAAACAGTCGGTGGAGGAGCGATGTCTCGAAAATCGTCCAAATAAATGTACATTGACTGCTCTACAGTGAAGGCTGAGTTTATAGCCTTAGACAAGGCCGGTGAAGAAGATGAATGGCTCCGGAATTTCTTGGAAGATATTTCATTTTGGCCCAAACCTTTGGCACTTATTTGTATGCATTGTGATAGTCAAGAAGCAATAGGCAGGGCTGGTAGCGTTATGTATAACGGAAAATCTCGTCATATACGACAGAGACACAATACCGTTAAAAAACTACTCTCTAGTGGTGTTATCATAATTGACTACGTAAAGTCAAGAGATAACTTGTCGAATCCACTTACAAAAGGCCTATCTAGAGAGGCAGTTGAAAGATCATCGAAGGGAATGGGGCTAAGGCCTAGGACAAGTCATCATGGAGGTAACTCTACCTAACAGACTGGAGATCACAAGAGATAGATTTAAAGAGGTCAAATAAAGTTATGAATGACGGTTCAACATTGTCAAATAAATCAACTCATTCTCGTGATGAAGACAATTTTCAGAAATCAAGGTAAAGCATTAAGGCTTTTTGATGAGTCAATAAAGCTTAAAGCTTTTTAATGATTTGCTAAGTCTGGAAGGATATGACCAGATAGTGTGTCTATAGGATTACACGTTTAGAAATCACCTATGTGACTGTGAAGTTTAAGCCGCTTTAAGGGGAATGAAAGTAAAGTCCCATTCTCTAAGAATTCATGAAACCAGGCGGTGTTCATGGCTGAAACGAACACAACCGTGAGAACCAAAGACGGCTAAGGATTCATTGTGTGACTTATAGTTATCTAGGTATACACCAAAGTTCGACGGTTCAAAGATATCAAATCTACCGATTGACCGAGTATATCCGACATAAGTTCACTACGGAAAGTTCAGAGGGAAACCTACTTATCCAGATGCAATTAATCCTTAATTGTGAATCACACACTCTTTTCATGCATGTTTTTCCACATATATCCATTCCCCATTCATGTGGGGTATTGTTGCGTTTTTATTAAGGGGTGTGAATGAGAAATGGAAGAGGTACCTCTTGGATTGCACCTCTTCTTCTCACCCTTTCATTGTCTATAAATTTAGAGGCTTGGCCTCATTTTTTATACATGGAATATATGAAAACTCCTCCCCTCTTTTCTACTTTGTTGCATTATTTTCTAAATAAATATAAGTGTCAAGTGTGATTTGCTCCGTTTGTTGAGTTCGTTGAAGTTCTGTGATTTGAAGTGCCTCTATCACAGAATAGTTATTCCGTTCTATCCTGAGAGGAACTAATCTGTATACCTTGGGTAACAGTGAGGGGATTAAATTCTTTAAGGACACACTGTGAATTCAGTGAGCTCAGAATTATTTTCTATTTTGTTTATTAAACTAATGTTTTTCTGTTTTTCTGATTTTGAACACAAATTACCTACAATGACTACTAGGTGAATCAGAACAATGCCTCGAAGAAAAGATGAAAGATATTCAAGGAGGATCAAAGGACCACCCGGAGTGTTTGGCTACCCTTATCCTGAATCATAGTTTCTCTCACACAAAAAGCACAAAGTCAAGTACTTCTGCTTCAAAATCTTAGTACAAGTGTACAACATATATGGTTGAATTGTTACAGGAGATTATCTGAATGAAGGATAGAAGATGGGAAAGGTGGCAATGGAATGACTACATTTTCTATATGTGTAGTATCTAAGACGTAATTAGCTCACGCTTAAGGCATTCTGCATCTGTGTTTAAACTTTTTCCTTACAAATTGCAACATGCATTAGTGGCTAGCTATTACAATTCGTGTATATATATATATATATATATAATTATTGGTTACTCATTTTAGACCACCTGTTGAATTAAGTACTAGTGAAATCTTTGACAAAGTTGTATCACATATAGATTGTTTTTTTGTGGTCGGAAAGATTTCTGATATATTAAGCATTGGAAAGAGTTAAAGGAAGTGTTTTGCTGAGGGCATCCTCCGAAGAGGTAATGGTGCTAAAGTTTGATCCACATTGGGATTATTACAAAAAGTCGGGGTACGCAAGTGTGTCACTACCCAAATTTTCAACCTTAGGGATCGTGATAGCGCCTAACAGCACACTTGCTAGGCAAGCCAATAATAGAATTCGAGTATCTAACCCCTTGGTTATTTTATTAAGCATGAATAAGTAAATTTAAAATAAACTAAATATAGATAATTTCCACAGATAAACTACTAAACCATTAAATAAAAACGAACTACAAGCTAATTATATAAATAAGTCTAGAACTACCCCAGAGTCTGGTGTCACAATTCACGAACTACTAAAGAATACTACAAATACTGGGATGAAAGAAATAGTATAACTGTTTCGAATACAATAAAACAACGTATGTAAAATATGAGAAAACTCTCGGGACCTGCGAACGCCGGCAGATGTACCTCGTGTCTCCAAATGGATAGGAAAGCTGCTCGAACTAGCTCTACTGATATCCGGTACCTGGATCTGTGCAAAAGAGCACAGAGTGTAGTATCAGTACAACCGACCCCATGTACTGAGTAAGTGTCGAGCCTAACCTTGACGAAGTAGTGACGAGGCTAAGGTGGGGCATTAACAATATATCATGTAACAACATAAATAATAAAGCAAGAAAGAGGTTCTAAGCAAATACACAAATACTGCACAACCATAAAATAACTCAACCGCCTTTTCCAGGCCTCAACTATAACCAACACTAAGTAAAAGCTCCAAGTTCCAAACTTTACTTTAAAGTAATCACATGTACTAAATATGAGAAAAAACTCGTAGAATAATAAAAAAATTCCAAATCATTTGAAGTTTAAAAATCAATAAAAACATCATTTTTCATCCTTTTCAAAATCTTGTTGCGGCATGCAACCCGATCCCACCTATTCACAATATCACAATTAATTATCCACCCTTATCACACCAATTTATTCACCCTTATCACACCAATTTATTCACACTTATCACGCCAATTTATTCAAAAGTTTCAAATAGAAAACAATATAACCCGTAACTTTAAACAACAATAATGTAATTAGTCCAGAAACCGACATGCATATATAGATATATAATCCCAACATAGTGTCAAACTGTCCACATTTCTGTTCCCCAAGAGAACCAAATACACAACCAATATTCTTCCAAAATAATCGGATACTATTTAACAGCAAAGTAATGAGGCCTAGTAGCCATGAAAACAATAATCAACAAAGAACAACTAAGACCGGGATCAATTAAATTGGGAGCGGATAAATGATCATGTTTAACAGGCTATTTGGGTGGTGCATAGATAGTCGTCACCTCACCTATACACCACGCCCATGCATTTCACATAACAAACAAGTGGGGAGTCCTATTCCCTCAAGTCAAAATTAGACCAAACACTTACCTCGATCTCGCAAGCAATTCATTGTTCTAGCACTGCCTCTCCTTTAGAATTTGCTTCTAATCTGCTCGAATCTAATCAAAATTTGTTCAGTGTTATCAATCATAGCCTAAAGGAATCATCTTTATTGAAAAGCAATGGTTTTCCTAAGTTTTCTTATTAAATTTCAAAAAGTCAACCCCGGACCCGCTTGGTCTACATTCGAGGTTCGGATCAAAACCCGTTTACCCAATCTCCCCGAGCACGGATATACAATTGGTATTGGAATCCGCCCTCAATTCGAGGTCCAATTCCTCAAAATTTGAAATTTCTAAGTTCTTCCCAAAAACCGAATTTTTACCATGAAAACTCTAGATTTTTGGTTGTAATCTTGTTAAAAGTTATTAGGAATTGAAATAAATTGGTTAAAATTCACTTACCAGTGATTTGGAGAAGTTTGGGTCTTTAGAAAATCGCCTATGGAAGTTTAGGGTTTGAGAAAATTGAAAAATGGGTGAAAATTTCGTCTAAAATCTTACTTAACAGGTTGCAGATGTCGCATTTGCGACCCTCGCAAAAGAGAAGAAATACTTCGCAATTGCGAAAAGAGGAAGCTGGAAAAAGTCGCATTTGCGAATTGGGCACACCAGAAAACCATCATTGTTTTCCCGACAAGAAAATGAGCATAACTTCCTCATACGATTTTCAAATTCGATGATTCTTTTTCCTATGGCTTCGTAATTACGATACGGATATAATGGTTAAATAAAAACTGAATTTGGATTTCATATGCTTAATGTGGTATCATTTAGGCTTGAAGAAACGAAGATGAAGCATAAAAAACAAACACAACATAGCCTAAACTTATCCGAAACTCACTCAAGCCCTCGGTGCTCCAAACCAAACATGCACGCAAGTTTAAAAATATCATATGGACTTGCTCGTGCCATCAAATCATCCAAATAATATCAAAAACTACGAATTTAACCTCAAAACTCATGATTTTCTCAAGAACACTCAAATTTTCCAACTTTTCAACCGGATGTCCGAATTACATCAAATCAACTCCGATTCTCATGAAACTTCACAGATAGGACTTACATAACATAACGAATTTGTTTCGGACTCCAGAACCAAAATACGAGCCTGATATCATATATTTCACGTATTATTTCATTTCTTTATTTCTTGAATTAACTAGCAGAATAATTTTCTTTAAAAAATATTTTATAAGGCTTGGGACCTCAGAATTTATTTTCGGGCATACGCCCAAGTCTCATATTTTACTGCGGACCTTCCGGGATTGTCGGAACACATATCCGAGTCCGTTTACTCAAAATATTGACCAAAGTCAACTATAATCAAATTTTAACTCTAAAAATCACTATTTCTCATATTTTAACATAAAAGCTTTCCCGTTTCACGTCCGTACTGTGCACACAAATCGAGGTATTGAAAATTAGTCTTTTTATGGCTAATAAACCTAGAATTGGGTCTAAATTCTTAAAATGACCCTTTGGGTCATCACAATGATGGTGGATGAAACACCTGGGGTTCATTCATAATACAATTAGTAACAAGGCTTGTGTGTAAATGGCTTTCTTGGTCGAGTTGAAAATCTTGTTGCAGAAAATCAGGTGGTGAGTCAAAAAAGTAGATGGCTGCCATTATGTTGCATCTTGGAACCATGTTTTGCTAGCCAATCAGCTACCATATTCGCCTCCCTGTAGATATGCTTGATGACGGGGTCACCCAGCTGTCGGAGTAAGAACCTGCAATCATGGATCAAGTTAGCATAATGGGAGTTATTAAGGGTAAGAAAAGTAATTACCTCTTTTGCATCAACATTAATGATTATTAGGCGGCAATTGTGCTGTAGAGCGGGTCGTAGTCCATGAAGTAAAGCCCTTAATTCCACTTTTATACTAGTACCTGACGCAACTCTCCCTGAGAAACCTACCTTCCATTGTCCCGATTGTGTGTGTATAACACTTCCTATGCCACCAGATAGAGGAGCTGAGGAGGACCCATCTGTGTTGAGTTTGTAGTGGGCCTGTGGTGGGTGGGGGGTTCCATTTGATGCATAGAGGGATTTTTGTGGAGTGTGTAGTGTTGGTATTTGTTAAGAAATGGAACTCTGCAACTTTGTTGATGGTTTGTTTAGGATAAGTTGGTCGTTACGTGTATCAAAGAAATTTTCGTTGCGCGTCAGCCAAATATCCCGTAAACAAAATGGAATAAGTACTGAGGGAGGGATGTGATGGGTGGTGTAAGGGTGATTTTGGTGGAGGAGGGTATTTAGGCAAGGTCTGGTGAGGGGATGTAGATTTTGCATGTGAACGATGAGTGGTAGAAGTCTTATTGCGTGCCAAAAGGTACGTGTATGGTGGCAATGGGAAAAAATATGGGAGATAGTTTCTGGGGAGCTATTGCATTATAGGCAAGTAGGGGTGGGTAGGATACTAATGTGGTTGAGGTAAGAGGTTGTGGGAAGGCTCTCATGGCTGCATAATGTAGAATCCATATCCAGGAGTATGTGTCGTTGGGTGAAGGAGTGGTCATGGATTTGTAGCTGGATTTTACTGTGAATTGTCCCGAGCCTGTGAGACTCCAATTGAGAGTGTCGTAGTGAGTAGAGTTGGATGAAAGGTAGATGTTTTGAATCTGGTTAAGTAAGGAGTCTGGTAAGGGGAAAGGAATGTTATCGAGGTTCCATTGTTGGTTTGTAACATAGGAACTAACAGTTTTCTGGGCTTCGAGCATGAGAAGTGGTCCATGGATTAAGGATCGTAGGGGGGAGTTCTGAAGTAGTCATGAATCGTGCCAAAAGTTAATGTGCGCACCTATAGCTATAGTCCATTTGGTTCCCAGTGTGCAGTACGACCAACCCAATTGGATGTATTTCCATATAAAGGAGTTGTTTCTGGTGTTGGAGTATTTGGATAGTAGGATGGATTCCCAAAGTGAATTTGGTGATTTAAACATGCGCTAAGCCAAGTTGCATGCAGTGCACTATTTTTAAGAGCTAAATTTTTTATGCTAAGGCCACCTTGGGATTTTGGTAATGTTATTGTGTTCCAATGGATGAGGTGAATTTTTTTTGTTGAAACGGAGACCCCCATAAAAACGTTATTATTATATATGTACGTCTTTTTAAAAAAAAATTCCATCTAATGTTAGATTCGGATTCGCGTCAGGAAGTTCTCCATTGGAGGGTAAAACGCTCTCTAACAAAAGCGTCTGCATACCATACCCTAGGGCTCAAAACCAAGACCTCTAGTTAAAAATGAAACGAGTACTTATCATTCCATCATAATCCTTGTTGATTACTATTAAACAACTTCAGTCAAAGAACTACACCCTCTACAAAATATAGAGTTTAAGAAAGAAATAAGATTTTTGAAACTTGTGTCATGAACTTGCTTTAACATTCATGTGGTTATAAAAACTTATCACCGGAAGAAAAATAAGAAATTTAAATTAAATTGGTTCCAGATTTATAATTCCATCATTCTTTCTTTAATAGATTAAACAAATATTGCAACATGAACTGAAAAGGAGGGAATAATATTAAGACCAATAAAGCATTCTAATTGCTCAATGTCGAAAAGAATGTGAAGTTTCTTACATCACATCTAACAGTGCCTATCCCTCACACGTAGCATATAATATCAAATACAAAAGGTTAGAAAAAATAAAATAAAAACAGAAAAAGACGTAAATTGAGATAATTTATAATTATTTATACTTTAAAGTAAGTTAAAATATAAAATAAAACTAATTAAAATTTTCTCATTAAGGAAAAATAATTGATTGAGGTAGACATTAAATAAAGCTTTAAAAAATTACAAAATATATAAACAACAAATAAAACAACATCTCATATTAATTATAAATAATCACACGCTAGAACACCTTGAGTTCTAACTTGTCTTCAATTCAACATATAGTAGAATCTCAATCTCAGAAGGTGAAGTTCTTTGTTTTTGGCAATGCAGCCCTATGCATTATATGGTTTTCTGCATTCTGCAGATAGGAAAGAAAGCAAATTATTAAAACAAGGAAATATATAGTAAAATGCTGAGATTATCTTTGCCGAAAATATCATGTACGGTCGTAACATGGTCAGTGGCAGAATCAGAAATTTATATAAGGGAAAATGGAAAAAGTTAATAGAACTCCATAGTTCGGATTCAAACTTGTAAGTTAAAGCAACTTTGAAATTCCATATATATACCACAACACTAGAATTTTTACTTTTGTCAAGAGGATTCAATGGTTTATATATGACTAAATTTTGATTTTAACCTATTTACACAGCATAATTTTTTGACAAAGAAAATTTAATTGAACCGCTTTTCCTCTTATTATCTCCGCCTGGCCCGTAAACATGGGCATTCCATACTACTAACTGGGGGTGTTCATAAAAACCCGAAAAACCGAATCAAATCGACAAAAAAAAATCGATACTTTTTATGTTTGGTTTGGTTTTGGTTTTGAATTTCAAAAACCGATCAAAGTTGGTTTAGTTTTGGTTTTAATAAAAAAAATAACCGAAAAAACCGAACCAAACCGGCTATAGAAGTAGCTATTTAAATTTATTATTACACATATATATATGCATATTATTATATAAAGTTTCTAAAATGTTATGGTACATATTAGTCATTTGTATTTTAAGTCTAGTTCTTTGCTATTACAATAATCTAATTTTTTGCCTTTACATTCTAGTTTGATTGATATTTGTTTTTTACTAAGTACAAGAATTACTTAATGTTAAAAATAATCGATTTTTAATTGACTTAAATTATTCATCACTATTTGATTCATTTATCATTAATATATCATGGTAAATGATAGATTTCTCATAAGAACAATTGGTTTGTTAGTGTTACGTTGAAATGTCATCGTCCTGGAATATGTGTTTGGTAGTGTATATCTCATATTCAAGAAAAAACCGATAAATAATCAAAAAAACTGAAAAACCGATAAAAATCGACAAAAACTGAATCGCTAAAAAAACAACTTCATTGGTTTGGTTTGGTTCCAACATTTTAAGAACCGACTTACTTGATTTGGTTTCTTTTTAGGGAAAAATCGATCCAAACCGAACCATGAATACTCCTACTACTAACTATGCCCTACAGTGGCGGACCCAAGTGGTGGCTAGCGGGTTCAACTGAACCCGCTTCACCAAAAATTAATACTGTGTATATGTATAAATTAGGATTGAAACTGTGTAAATTTTGTATATATATTTGTTTAAACCCACTTGAAACTACTATTTTATGACTAAAGTTATATACTTCTAAGATTGAACTTGCTTGCACAAAATTCTGGGTCCGCAACTGATGCCCTAGGGCTGAACTCAATACTGAAATTAAGTTACCACAATACCATGCCAATTTTAAAAAATGAATGTAACTTTGCCCATGGTCAAATATGGATAAGAACCATATTATCCATTTAGAAAATGAATAATCATTGAGTAACCAATGGGTCAACTTTTATATTTGTAAAGCCTCAAATTGGGAGTTCCTCAAGTTAGAGAGACTAAGAATTCTCCCAAAAGTGATTATATGCAAGAAGACATGGATAATATGGTTACCCATATTATCCGTCGGTTAACTCATTTTTTATCCGTATTAAATAAGGGTCGGGTCGGATAATTTATCCGTTTTTTCGTTGCCCGTTTTTTACCCGACTCGCCCGCTTGCCACTCCTACTCATAACATGATGGTGTGTACCTAATTTTTGTTAATACTATTAGGGGTCGTTTGGTATGAGGTATAAGAAGGTATAAGGGTGGTATAAAAATTTAATACCACCTTAATACTCTGTTTGGTTAGCAAATCAGGTATAAGTTATCCTGGTGTTAATTTTAACACTGGAATAACTTATACCTTATAGAATGTGGGGTAATTAGCATCGGTATAACTTATACCTTCTTCTTAGAAATTATGCAATTGCCATTCTTAATACAACATACCAAACAATGAATAAACAACAATTCCAACATAATTAATCCCAGCATAAATTATCCCAATATAACTTATACCGACATAACTTATACCAGTATAAATCGTATTTCAACCAAACGACCCGTTAGCGCATAGAAGGTAAACTCATTTTTTTGACATGCTAAGATTGCTAAAGTAGAAGTACTAACAAAAATTGCATCACTACCCCAGAAAATTTTGTAGGTAGTATTTGTTGAAGCGTGTGATCATCTTATTTAAAAATTTAAACTTTTACAGAAAGGGCACGCTTAAATTCTTTTTGATAATTGGGTGGTGATATTTGAACCCAAAATCTCTGGATGTTCTGATACCATATCGGAGTATGTGCGCATTTCATCGAAACTAATTAAAAGCTTAAATTGTTAGAGATAACTCGCATAGTTCAATGATAACATATTCAATATTGTTTTCTTTGTAGGTAATATGAAAGTCATGCTTTGGGGTTAAGGGAAAAAGAAAGATTGAATAATGTTTACCTCACTAGCACCAAGTTTAGCTTGATTCTTGGTCTCCAATGTGAGCCCAAAGTGAATGTGAGGGAAGTGTGCCCACTAAACCAAAGATAGCTAAATCAGTAATTACCAAACAATCATAAGAAGTAATTAAAGTAGCCAAAAAGAAATTTTTTAACAGAAGAAACAATGACATTTTTCAATTTTATAAAAAACCAAGAGAGAAAAAAATAATATCAAGAGTGCATAGTGCTTGGTCCCGGATAGCAGCTTCGGATGAACTACCCAGCTAGATAGACACAAATGAGGTATCGCTTGCCTTAGTGAACTCGAACAAGAAGAAAGAAGAGGAGGGCGTTAAAAAGTACTTCCTTTATCTCAATTCTATGTGACATTTTCCACTTTTCAAGATTCAAAACTGTTAATATTAAGAGTGGAAATAGTGGCATTTTCCAATCCTTTTAGAATCAATAGAAAAGAAAACAAAATCAAGAGTGCTTAGTGCTTAGTGCTCGATCCCGGATAACAGCTTCGATGAACTGCCCAGCTAGACAGACACAAATGAGGTGTTGCTTACCTTAATGAGCTCGAAAAAGAGAAAGAAAGGAGAGGGGGCTAAAAAGTACTTGCTCTATTTCAATTTCATGACATTTTTCGCTTTTCGAGATTCAAATTTTTTAATTTTGACTATGTATTTGGACATAGAATCTTTTAATTTTTTGAAATAAAATATACATATTTAAACACTACCTAAAAAATACTACAAGTCTCAATAATTAATAATTTAAAAATAAAAATAAAACATATGAAAAAATTATGGTCAACGTATGATTCGTTTGAGTCTCGAAATCCGAACACCTTCACAAAACGAAGGGAGTAATATAGAGTGTCTGACTTTCTAAGGATTTGCACTTACATTTTTTGCAGCAGTACTAAATGCTACCCTATGAGTGATATCTGGATTGTTAGCCTTGATCCTCTGAATTTCCTCTCTGCACATTTAGAAAATTTTATGCATACTCAACAAATTGATATATAGTGGTTAGGGTATTTCCTTATAATAAACACGCATTTAATAATAAATATATTTTAATTAAACTAATTAATTAATAAAGACACATGAGCTGCCTTACTTTATGAACTGGTTATATGCAGAAGGTACTCGCTGCCTCTTCTCTGGGGCTGAAAAAAAACCACAAATAATTAATCTCGCTATATAAAAATAAATTAATTAAGGATTTAACTTATATTCACATAGCGTAGCAAAGAATTTTTACACTATGAGTATATTTTAACATGTTATAGCAGGTAACATACGTCGATTTACAATCCTCTCCTCACGAGGATTGCTTGTGATAGATGGTCGGACTGCCTGCATCCTGCTGTTGCATGTGGATGATGAACCAAAATCTATCTTGTGTTCAGGAGAAGTGTAGTTGGCCACCTGAAATTAAGTTACTCACAAAAATAAAAAGAATATAAGAAGAAATAATCAGCCAAAACAAAAATCTAAAATTGCTAATGATTGATCAAATTAGTTAGATAAACAAATTTTGTAGTGCAAGTGGGATATGAGGAGGTTGTAGCTTTGTCCAGAGGCGGAGTCAGAATTTGAACTTTATGGGCTATGAATTTGTCACAGAACACGTAACTTGTCCTAGTTTTTGGGTTCTCAAATAAATATTTATATACATTTAATGAATTTTCTGGTACAAATATAGTATTTAAGCAAAAGTGATTGGATTCAACCTTACTTGTACCTAATAAGCTAGCTTTGCCTTTAGCCTTATTCTTAGATAGAAAAAATATTTTCGATAGACCCCAACTTTAAAAATAAAAAATAAAAATAAAAAAAAGTCACAGCATTTTTAGTGCATGGGGGAGTTTATTTTTTACCAAAAAGATTGAAATGATGTTTTATGAAAAAGACCAAAAGATAACAATAACAAACATTGAAGTGACTGAATATATTTGGAATGTTAAAGACTAAAGATAGATAGTTGTTGTTGAGATCCAAGAAGGAATCTAAGGGCTAACCAAACCAAAAATGCCAGTTTTGGGCAGTGTTTCCACATTAGAGAACAAAAAAACCCTGACGAGAAACAAATCATTAAAGAAAAAAGCAACCTCAAAAATATTTCACATCAATCAAATCAGCTTAAAAGCAGCTCCCGAGTACATCAGGCGGATCTACGATTTAAAGTTTAAAGACAATTTATTAAAACAAAAACAAAAAGACAGCTCAGTACACTAAGCTCCCGTTATGCGCGGGATCCGAGAAAGGGCCAAACCACAAGAGTCTATCGTACGCAGTCTTACCCTGCATTTCTGCAAGAGGCTTAAAGGCAACTTATTGAGTTATGAATAAATGATTTACATGTATTAAATGATTTCTTTTTAACACGAATACATAATTTTAGTCTGAACTCAACTCGTACTAAAACTCTAGCTCTGCCCGTGATATATGTCAAGGACCAAAAAGAGAAAAGAAATGAAAAGAAAATATTCCCTCCGGTATAAAATAAGTGATTTTTTAGCATTTTTCTGTGGTCCAAAATAAGTTATTTTTTCAGATTTCAAGAATAAATTAATTATTTTTTTTCTACATTGCCTTTGGAGTAAATAGCGTTGGAGTATGTGTTAGGAGTGTTTATGTGAAATACTAAAGGTTAATATGGTCAATTTCATTGTTAATTAATATTAAGAAATAAATTTCTTAATCTGTGTGAAAAGATCCAAAAAATCACTTATTTTGGACCGAAGAGAGTAGTCTACTTAGATTGTAGGTATTATGGTTGTGGCGGCTGTTAGATTCTAACCAAAAAGGTTGATTTAATAACGCAATATTTTGAGTATTAATGTCTGTATATTTATGTTCTTAAAAGAAGCAAAACCTAGAAACCCTAGATTTCAGAAGCCTATATTTATACTACAAATTAAACCAGAACGCCCACAATTTGAGCTGCAACAAATTAAAATGTATTCTTTTGGATTTTGACCTGAGGAAGATGATGAGTGTGACATTGCCAGGAGGAAGAAGAAGACTGAAATGCAGCAGCCATATTTACAGTCCACATATTTGTGCAGTGTCCACATCGAACTGTCACTATATCAAACAAGTTGCTGCATGGTACACTCACCTGCAATTATATATCAAACCCCTTTTAATATAATAACATTAAAAAAAGTAATTTTAAAAAAAAAAAATTAGGAGTCATGTAAACACAGCAATTTCAGACTTTAATCTTGAAGATCTAGTCAGAAGTGAGTGATGGTCACAAAGAATGTGATTTTATTATATTTTTATATATATATTTTAGAAACATTCTTAGCATATAATTAATGTTTTGCTATGATTTTAGTAAAAAATAATAGATTCAGTTGAACTCGTAGAACCCTTAGTGTCCATCTCTCGAGCTTAAAGAGAGGCCATTTAGTCTCCCAACTACAATTGGACTAAGCTTTCCCTTTGTTTCTCTTCTCTCCTTAATGATGAAGCAAATCCCTAAAGTCAAAATAGTCAGTGAAAGCATCTAATTTTTCCGTTCAAGAAATTGCCATGAACTAGGTAGGGAAAATGAGAAAATAAAACATAAGCTACCTTGTTCGTGCTCATACGGCTCTTTTATGGAGTAAGTTTTTGGATCTAAGATGTGAACAAAATTTGAAAAAGAAAAGAATTCTACCTGTAATTTGGTAATTTATGGAGTAAATTTTGTAATTTGAACAAAATTTAGATCTTACTCTTTTATGGAGTAAGATTCTAAAGAAACCCTAAAAGAACAATTTGATTTTCTTCAAGGGGTTGAGCTTCCAAGACAACAAGAAGAACAACAACAACAACAATATACCCAGTAATATTCCGCACCGTGAGGTCTGGGGAGGGTAGTACGTATAAAAATCTTACCCTACTTTGTGAGGATAGAGACGTTGTTTCCAATAGACTCTCGGCTCAAGAAAATGGTCAAAAACCGAGTACTTAATCATATCTGAATGAAACCATTAGCAAAGAAAAGCTCTTGTTCTGATAACACACTAAAGAGTACTACTACTTTGTTAGTGCATTCTTTTCAGTAAAGAGAAAGGTACAACACAGAAATTAGAAAAATCTAAGGAGTGGAAGGACAATTCTTGATCATAATTATTTTTAATTATTTGTATTTTTTGAATTTAGATAATCCTAAAATCAACAGAAAGCTTTAGTGTTTCAAGTATCACTTTCTTTGTCTACTGCAAAAGATCAAAGAATGCAAAAAAAGAGATACCTATAGATTGAGACTTGACTTTTGAAAGCAAAAACAAGTGAGAAAACCTATAGATTTCTTTATAATATACCACCAAAATAACCAATCTCTCTGAACTACAAATCAGCTTTATTCAACTAGTAACAACAACAACAACAACCCAGTAATAATCTCACTAGTGAGGTCTGAAGAGGGTAGAGTGTACGCAGACTTTACCCCTACCCTGAGGATAGAGAGGTTATTTCCGAGAGTCCCTCGGCTTATTCAACTAGTAAAAAAGACAGAAAATAAAGTAACTTCACACAACAACAACAACAACCCAGTAACAATCCCATTAGTGGAGTATTAGGAGGGTAAAGTAAACGCAGACCTTACCCTTACCCTGAGGATAGAGAGGTTGTTTCTGAGAACCTTCGGCTTATTCAACTAGTAAAAAGACAGAAAATAAAGTAACTTCACACACACATATGATACAGATAAAAACATGCATATTAGTAACACTATATAGAGAGATAGAGATATATACCACAAGAACAATATTGCAAAAGTTGCAAGGGATATAGCAGAGTTGCTCAGAATTAGTAGAATCAATGCAGTTTGCCATGTTTATTTGAGGACTTGTACCTTAAGGGAAAGAAAGAAAGAAAGAAAATGGTGAGAATTAAGAAAAAGGGAAGAAGAAATGACCAAATATATAGAGAGATCAAAATAAGAGACAGTCCTTTACTCCCTCTTGGAAGCACAAAGGTAAAAGCAAACACTAAAGAGAATAGGCTTTTATTCTCTCTCTAGTCTATTGCCTTTTTTTTTTTATCCAGACGGCGACTCTATACACAAGACTCGAACCTCAGATCTCTAGTTAAAAATGAAGGAGTATATAATTACCACCGACATAACCTTGTTGGTTAGTATAATGCTTTCAAAATGCGCTATATGCACAAAGGTAAATAAAATAGGTGTATAAAAAACACATACTCCCTCCCTCCATTCTAGTTTATATCTTATTTCCTTTTTAGTTTGTTACAAAAAGAAATTTTCTTTTATAAATACGAAATGATTTAACTTAAACTTCTCCTATTACACTAAATAATTAGTATTTATAGCTAGAGGCGTATTCAAGTTGAGGGATATGAGTTTACTGAACACATACTCCTCTTCAGAAATCATGTATAATAATGTTATATTTCTTCAAAATTACGTAAATATATGTGTGTGAACCCATGCTCAAAGACACTTATGGTACAATTAGATATTATTGGGTATACCTCTATAGGTAAAATTGATAGTTCAAATCCCACTCTAAACGGTCTTATTTTCGGCATAAAGTATAAATATATGTGAAAATTACTAAAATTTAAAAAAGAATATAAGTTTGAACCTATAATTTCAACAGTGTAATGGGTTCATGGTAAGAACTAAAGTTAAACCCGTCAAATATAAATTCTAAATCTACCTCTTCACAATAGTGCACCCATACATACTCTTGAAATCATGGATCCACCTCTGTTTGTAGCCACATAAATATTCTGATATGTGTAAGACTATACAAGTTCAAAAGTGTTATAATAATAATAATACAAAATGTTACGATATGTTTAAAACTATAAATTTTAAAAGTCTCCTTCCCGAGGAGCGAACATTGTGTCGTAGAGAAGGATCTTTTACAAAGACGGCAAAGTGCCCAAGGTAGCTGGGAGCTAAGATTCTGCTCGTGAAATATAATGGTATAAGCCTACCCGACTATAATACGACTCGTATAACAGAGACAAAAGTCTGCCATAGTGTGACTGAAGATGATTTTTTCCTATAAGAGCTCAAAAATGAAAGAAGATATAAGTCTTTTGACAATCACAACAATTTCTCAACTAAGAAAACTGAAGTGTGATTATGTAAATTATCACTATCCTTTAATCCCTCTAGAGTCTAGTCCCAACATATTCTATACTATATATGATGATTCATTGTAAAAGAATATAATTTTCTGAAATTCTCTTATCGAAAAAATAAAAATAAAAATAAAATTAGGTTAGCTCAATTCAATAGTGCCCACGGCAATAAGAAAATTGGTGAATAGGAAAAAGCAAAAAGTTACTGCAAAATACTGCTAGCTGTTATTGAGGATATCAATCCCATATAATATCCGGTTCATAAAAAAACCGGGTTTTGAGGAATTAATGTGGGCTTCTTTTCAGAAGTGTCAGATATAGGCCAAACAAGGGTTAGGGTTTTGTTGGGAATTAACTTGGGAGGATGAGGAAGAGAAGGTTTTGGCTGTATTATGCTACCAATCCACAAAATAAATCAAGAAGAAGAAAAGAAACTTCTTTTATTTATTTTTTTATTTATTAAATTTAACATACATACATGATATCAAGTAAAAAAATTATATTATCGGTGTTACCGGCGGAGTCAAGAATTTATATAAGTAGATTCACAAAAATACTAAAATGGCATACTTAAAATTTGACCAATAACCTAAAATGCTTTTTGACACTATTAGAAATTCGGCTAAAATCGACCGTGGTAAACCAATCGACTTTGACCGACCAAAAAATCGACCGAAGTCGGTCGGTATTTAAAAATATTTTATTTTTCAATATTTTCTTTACGAAAACGACCAACTTCATTCAGTCGGCTTTTTTAGCCGTAAAAGTGCGAGAAACTATATTGGCACCCCACGAGATTTATTTTTATGAAACCGATCAACATTGATCGGTTATCCATATAAAATAAATAAAAATTAATATTCAAAAACTCGAGCGAAATCGTTCGGTTATTTCATTCGGACATTTTACAAAACCGATCGATTTCGGTCGGTAGTTTTATATTTTTAATAAAACCGACTTAAACCAGTCGGTTATTTCCACGCGAAAATGCAATTAAAGAGTAAAAATAAAATAAATGATAGTCTTAAACCAAAATGTACCAATGGTCTAGTGGTAGAAACAGTATCTTGCCATAGTACAAACCCCGAACATGGTTTATTTTTAATTGCATAATTAAAATACCTACTGACTTCGGTCGGAAAATACAACCGACTTCGGTTGGTTTTCTCGACAGATTTTTTCGTTTTTGGTCGTTAGTGAAATTTTATTGACCGATCGAAATCGATCGAAAATTACGATCGACTTTGGTCACTATTTACTACCGATCAACCTAATTTCGACGAATTAAAACCGATCAAATATCGTTCTTCTCATTTTCCGACCGATTTCGTTTCTGAACAATTTTAGGTCAGCTTTCTAGGAGTGTGAACTCCTTCACCGCTTTACTAGAACTTTTTCTTATGGCAAGAAAATTGATCAACAATTTAAATATAACAACAAATTAAAAGATTTGTTTTTGCTGCGCATTGTTATTTTTTAATGAAGAGGGTGCGATTGAACTCCTTTCGTTGGTTTAGAGGGTGTTTGGATTGACTTATGAAAAGTAGCTTTTAAGCAAAAAGTCAAAAGTTATAAGTTGGTAATATTTAACTTTTGGCTTATTTTATTTTTATTTTTTATGCCTAAAAGTAAGTGTTTTTAAGTACTCCCTCCGGTCCAAAATAAGTGATTTTTCGTTTGTTTTCACACAAATTAAGAAATCCACATTTTAGTATTAATTAACAATGAAATTGACCATATTAACATTTATTATCCCACATAAATACTCCTAATACATACTCCAACACTATTTACTCCAAGGGCAATGTAGGAAAAAATAATTAATTTATTCTTAAAATCTGGAAAAATCACTTATTTTGGACCACAAAAAAAAGACCGGAAAATCACTTACTTTGGACCGGAGGTTATCCATTTTATATTTTATGTTATTAATTTCACTAATTATGGGCGGTAATTACTTGAATATTTATTTCTTAGGTAACTGATTAGTGTAAAAGAAGTTCTACAGTGTAAGCGTACGGAAATTATATTTTTTTTCCTAATATTTTCTTGAAAAAACATATATTTTTATCCGTTCCAAAAAATAATAGCCGATAAAATGTATATTTTTGTATATATGTGTATTATATGCAGAAAAAAATTATTTTATATACTTTTCGGTTAGCGAATACAATTAGTTTCAGCCGACCGACCAGTTATATTTTGCATTATTTTCTTTCATAGTGGGGTGAGGGCAGGAGGTGTAGGGGGTAGGGGGGCTGACCATGTTTGTTTGTTTGTTTGTTTGTTTGTTGCCATTATAATTGTTTGTGTTGATGAAGAAAAGAGAGTGGTGTGGCTATGCCCTTTCCCTTTCAATCTCTGCGACACCACAGCGGACGAGGGGGGCGCAATGTCTCTGTGATTTTAATTTTAAATTTTTTTAATTCTTTTTTATTTATTTATGCATTTGCTCTTTTTACAATTTAAGTCTTACGCATTTATACTTACACAATCAAATTATATATATAAAAGATAATAGCACGTAACTTTATATAATAAGCATGGATTTAAGTTAAAAGAATTTATAGTGGTGAGTTTAATTGGTTATAATAAGTTGTTCTTCTATTTTCTAAATTAATAGTTCAACTTGATTGTCTAAAAAATCTCTTATATAAACTCAATAAGCAATAATGGGTAACTTAATTAGGATATATGATAAACAACCTTTGTTAAATTACAATGATTGTATAAAGATTCTATATAACTTAAATCTAAATTAATGTACAAAAACTTATACGTACAAGCCTAACAGCAGAAAGTACTGCTATTTAGGGGTGTTTCGTTGGTCGGTACGGTACGGTACGATATTTGGACATTTCGGTTCGGTATTCGATTTCTTAAAATGCTATACCAATATCGTACCTAATTAAATTCAGTATGGTTCTGTTTTTTTCTATTCGGTTTCGGTTTATTCGGTTCGGTAACTTCGGTTTAATCGATTTGAATACTAACTTTTGTGTAGAGTCATATACTGTAATATTCTTAATTAAAGCGCTCAAAAGTACAAAACTAAAAATGTTTGTTGATAAAAGTATTGTCCAAAACGAGCAAATATCAAACCAGAGAGAAAAAATGGTACATAAAGAAATAAATTTGGTCATTAGAAATGTCTTGGTACTTGCTTAGAGTTAATTGATGAACTTATAAAATAAAAAAGTAAAATTTTAGATTTTTTATATTTATTTTATAATTAATAATATGTGTATTATGTAATATAATATATGTTTCGGTATGGTATCGGTATTTCGGTATTTTATTTTCAAATGCCAAATACCATACCTAATACCAAATTATTTTTAAAATTTAAACCAAATACCATACCGAATACCGAATATCATTTTATTTCGGTACGGTAATTCGATGTTTATCAAATTATGCACAACCCTGCTCCTATTACCTCTATCATAGATAGAGGCGGGCTCAGAATTTTTACGCGACGGGGACACATTATTCTGCTCAACCAATGTCCCCTAAATGTTTTTAGTGTTCAGGGTGTTAACTGCTTTAAATTAACTATTTTCAAAGTATATACGTATATATATACAGAATTTCGGCCGAAGTTTACGGGATCTGGTGACCCCTAACCCATACACATGGGTCCGCCTATGACCATAAAGGTAGTAATTGATTTCGATATGATGGTGCTTTATTCCTAAAGCAATTTTTTCCTTTTTCCCCTTTTTGGTGATACCTTTTTACTCTTAACGAGACTCGTATTAATGGCTACAGACACATACCAAGAAAACGTTTTCTGTAAATTACAATATTATTTTAATAATTTGGTATAAATATTTGGTGCAAATAAATTTTTATCTTATTCGTAAAATGTTTTAGTGAACTCATTCTCCTGGGATTTCAACGACCCAATCCGGCATGAAATATGAGACTACTTGGATATTGACTCGTTTTTGTTTAACTTATTTTTACCCGCTCAAATTTAACCCAGAACATCGAGTTATCATCTTTAATGAGAATTACTTCATCCTTAATTTGAAATTTTAAAAAATTGGATAATTGATAGAGAATGTTGGAGGGGCTTGAACCTCAACCTCAGCCTTGGCATGTCGGGAATAAAGGCCGACATACTAGACGTAACTATTGCGTTGTATTATCTTTCGATCGATATACAGTTGAGAAGGCCAGCCATGAACGCTGCCCTAAAAAGAAGGAAATGATAGAAGATTTCATAAACATGGGTTAGCATAAGAGCAACTTATATACGAGACACAAATTTGAATTAATAAAAAAGACAATCCGGTACACTAAGCTCTCGCCATACGCGGGATCCGGTGATTGTATTAATTTGAATTAATCTGAACAAAAAAAGAAAAGATGCCAAATTGGTGAGTGTGGTGGATGTACCTTGTTAGAGTTGAGTCGTTTTCGATGTCTCAAACGTAATAAATAGCCCTTAAAGTACAGACATATCACACACTCTCATATTTGCTTCTTTCACTATCATTTGCCATTTCTTTTTCACTTTTAATAATGCTCATTTTTCAAACTCTTTTTTCTCATTTGATATTCGGTATTTATAAAGGAGTCTCGACTAATCTGAATTACATAACGTGACGTTCATTAAAGAGGAATGGTTTCTTACTAGGATTTTTTCATTTCCAAAATTAGAATCCGAGACTTCTGATTAAAAATCTTATGCTCTCACCACAACCCTTAGCTTCGCCTGTACCCCTCCCCCAAAAAAAACCACCCCTAATTATTGACTTGAATTTGCATAATTATTTAGAGTGTTTCTGTGTGTACGGTGTCATATATATCATACGACTTGGGATGGCAAAATTAACTCAAATCCATTTGATACACTCAATTCGCCCAAGTTTTGATGAGTTTGGGCTAGAATGATTTTAAAAACGGGTTGTTTTGGACTTGCCAAAGTTAATCCATAAAAAATTATCAACCCATGAAAATGCCCAATTTTAAAGTTCTACTTTGACATGTTCTGATAAATATTTTTTAATTTTCTCACTTATGGTGGTTTAAATGTTGAAAAAAAAATTCTTTACAAATTCGTTTTTCTTCAATTGGAGGAAAATATTTTCCTTATCAAGAGGAAGAAAATATTTTTCAAAACTCTTTTTCAACTTCCCAATCTCTGCCAATCCCCACCACCCCACCCACTGAAGGATTGCAATTGGAGTTCCTAACACGCAGCGGAAGACAATAACAATCGCCTAGATCTTTTTGTGTTTAAAATTTATTTACATGCCAAAGATCGGATCTAAGACGTACCTGGTGAAGAGAGTCTTGTTTCAAAATTTCTTCGATAGTGCGAAGACTCTATGCGTATCCACACCGAGACCGATCATTTGCTATCAACTCTTTGATCAATGAAACCCGCAAACAAATTGACAAAATATTATGTTGAAATTTTTATCAAAAATCTCAACTCAGTGTTAGAAGAACAAGAAACACTTTTCTTGTAATTCTATTTTCTCTCTTGGCTTTGTATTACACTCTCACTTTCACAGAATATTTTTCTTCTCACGAATTGATTGACAAATTTTCTCCCATCACCCTTTACATAGCATTACCTATAAATCTTTTTTCTATTGGCTGAAGTAATGATTTACTTAAGGTAAAGTTTAATTCCAAATTCATGGACTATGTACGTGACTTAGCCAATTCTAAAATTGGATTTCTTTTCCATAATCTTCAATGGAAAATTCCAATTCTTTCAATATATGCACAGTGGCCGAGTCCTTTAAGGAGTTTGAATTGAATTTCTGCGGTAGGAATTCTTTTATGGAATTCCATGTCCAATCAAAATTGGATCAAGTGTTTTTTATTAATATTTTATATATATACCTTATATAAATAAATATTAATTATATATATATATATATATATTTTTTAATTTTTTTAACCAAGAGATATAATTTAATTTTCTATTCCAAATAGAAAACTTTAATTTGTTCACAATATTAATTATACCCTTTGTGCTAGCAAAGAATATAACAATATTTCATTTGGACTAATAATTAAATTTAGTTGACTAATTAAATTCTTTAATTCAATTATCAAATAATAAGTTAATTAATCCTTTAGCAAAGATCAGAACACTCGTTAGTGTGCGACCCCATAGGTTCAATACTAAATCGGTAGCAAATTGATCATATCAATATACTAATCAAGGGTGACGTCTAGCAACACTTCTTAATGACCGAATAACATGAAGTATACAATTTACTCTCAAGAACCCGTAGAACAATAATGTAGTAATTCCTTCTGTCCTTATAGCTCTGGATCACCCTAGGATATGGTTCAACTGTCAAATCCTAATAGGCGACCAACTATGTGTTCATGTCAAATATATTCGACCATTGAATGACCTAAGAAACTCTTTTCTTCTTTCATTCAATTGCCCTGGGCAAGGCCTTAATTTGGTTGTTTTTAATTCATGACAACATGGAGCTTAAACTCATTACCAAGAGTTGACAAATTCCATCTTGATCAATCACTAATTCTACAAGTATTTAATCGTACCTGTGATGACCCAAAAGGTCATCCCGTATATCTCTAGCTAATTTCGTGTTTCGAGATCGTGAAAACCTCCTTCTACCTCACCTCGATTTACGTGCGCAGTCCGGACGTGTAGCCGGGAAGCCTTTATGTGAAAAACTGATAATTTTGTATTAGAAATTTGAATAAACTTGACTCCAGTCAACATTTTTGGTAAACGGACCCGTACCCGTGATTTGACGGTCCCGGAGGGTCCGTAGGAAAATATGGGACTTGGGCGTATGCCCGGAATCGAATTTCGAGGTCCCAAGTCCGAGAAATGAATTTTTAAAGGAAATTATTTTCTGAAAAATATAAAGGTTATTAAAAATAAATTTTTATGTGAAACCTGTGGTATCGGGCCCGTATCTTGGTTCCGGAGCCCGGTACAGGTTCAGTATAATATTTGTGTCATACCTGTAAAGTTTGGTAAGAAACGGACTTCGTTAGATGTGATTCAGACCTTAAATGCAAAATTTGATGTTTAAAGAAGTTTTGAGAAATTTCATTGATTTTGGGGTTTAATTCGATGTGTATGATGTTATTTTGGTGATTTGATTACACGAATAAGTCTGTAGGATGGTTTTTGAGGTTGTGTGCACCTTTGGTTTGAAGTTCCGAGGGCTCGGGTGAGTTTCGGGTAGGTCCCGGGATATTTTTAGGCTTAAAGTATAGCTGTTGCAGGTCAGAGAAGTCAGATCTCTGAACCCGCCAGCGAGGTCCGCGGTCGTTTTTGTGCGGTCCGCGGAAGGGCCTTTGCGGCCGCACTCGTTTTTGTGCGGTCCGCGGTGAAGGAGCTGGACCACTAGTCTAACTTCGGAGGCCTATATCTTTTGATCTACAAAGAATTTTCGGATGATTCAAAAACAAAAGTTGTAGCCCTTCGTGTCTAGTTTCCAGAGAGATAAAGAAATCGCAATTTGGACATCTCTAGAGAAAGTTATGTCCAAAGTACTAAAGCATGTCAGTGTAGTCATTTTCCTTTGTTTCCCTCGCTTTTTTTTTTGCTTGTGCGGCCGCACTCCCTTTTTGTGTGATCCACGGTGGGGGACTGAGGGGGTATATTTAAATGGGATTTTCAGTTATTTTTTATTTTTCAAAATCCTAAAAACGTAAGAGGCGATTTTCCAAATAGTCTTTCTTCTCCAAAACATTAGTAAGTGATTTCTAACTCATTTTCTTTACTCCTTAACTTCTTTTTACAAGATTTAATCCTAGAATCTAGGATTTTCATGGTGAAATTGGGAATTTTGGGTAATACCTAAGAACATTGAAATTTGGGGGTTTAGACCTCAAATTGAGGTCGGATTCCAAAACCATTTATATATCCGGGCTCGGGGATGAATGGGTAATCATGTATTGGTCCGAATTTCGGGTTTGGACCGAGCGGGCCTGGGGTCGATTTTTGACCTTTGGGGAAAAACTTTAGAAAACTCATTTTCATGCATTAGAATTGACTCATTTAGCATTTATTGATATAATTAAGTAACTTGTGACTAGATACGAGCGAGTTGGTGGTGGAATCAAGAGGTAAATAGGTAGTTGAGGCTTGAATTTTGATCATGGAAGTCGAGGTAAGTATCTTGCATAACCTTGTGTGGGGGAACTACCCCTTAGTACTGAGGCTTCTTTCTTGGTTGTAGCCCGTGTGTGCGAGGTGACGAGTGTGTACACAGACTTATTTGCAAATAGGCTGGCCTTTTAGGATCCGTAGGTTCTTGTAGCACTTGTGTATGGATTGTAATTGTTACATTTGAGTCCTTAATTGCTAATTTCATCCTTTCCTGCTTAAATTAGAATTTCTTGCTTTTGGATTCCTTCGTTGACTATTTGATCTTAATTGACTTAACTGATTATTTTACCTCTCCTATCATCATGCTATATTTTCTTCCTACACTACCTAATTGACTATAATTAGTGTCATTTAGCCCTATAATTGTTCGTCCGTAGTTGGAACATCCGTTCTTGAGTATCAAGCATGCCCGTGAGTCTTACATTGTGAATTATATGATTTTTCCCTTAAGTGCTACTTAGGTCTAGTTGATAAACATTTATGTTGTTGATATTTCCTTGATGTTGAATATTACTAGGCCTTTTTTTAAGTTGAGTTTTACTCCGTGAAGTTAACTGTTTAGGTGAGATTGGTTATAGTTGTTTCCCTTGCCGAGATCGTGTGGTTTCTCTTATTATTTCTGTTGTTGATGATGTTGTTTTCCTTGTTGACTACCTTGCCGTGATGTTGTAGTTTCTATAACTATTTATGTTGTTAATGATATTGTTTGTATTGTTTACTCCCTTGCCGTGATGTTGTGATTTATGGTCCATATTGTTGATTTTCCTTGCCAAACTGTTGTTTTGATAATGTTTGGGTGAGGAAGAGTGTAAAGCACGAAGGGTGATGTCGTGTATTTATTTATTTGTTGTGAGAAAGAGTGTAAATAACGAAGGGGGATGCCGTGTATTTATTTATTCATTTATGGTGAGGATGAGAGTGTAAAAGCACGAAGGGTGACGTCGTGCCATGTTATGATATTAAAGCACGAAGGATAATGTCGTGCCGTTTTTATTTATTTATTGTGAGGATGAGAGTAAAAGCACGAAGGGTGACGTCGTGCCATGTTATGATATTAAAGCACGAAGGATAATGTCGTGCCGTTTTTATTTATTTATTGTGAGGATGAGAGTAAAAGCACGAAGGGTGATGCCGTGCACTTGTTTTGGTGAGGATGAGAGTAAAATCATGAAGGGTGATGCCTTGCACTTGTTTTGGTGAAGATGAGAGTAAAAGCACGAATGGTGATGTCGTGCACTTATTTTGGTGAGGATGAGAGTAAAAGCACGAAGGGTGATGCCGTGCACTTGTTTTGGTGAGGATGAGAGTAAAAGCACGAAGGGTGATGCCGTGCACTTGTCTTTGCATTTTATTCCGTTATTTTAAAGTTGGATATTCCTACTGATCTCTTATTACATTTATTGACAAGATTTGATATTTCTCCTGTACTGCATGGCAATTTCTGAGTTACGGACTGAGTTCCGGTAGATAAACCTTGAGGAGATTTTGATCAAGAGATTTTATTGAAAAGTATTATTGAAAGAGTAATGGTTTCGAAGGGGATTATGTCTGAAGAATTTTATTTCGAAAGTATACTTGAAAAGCATTTGTCTTGCAGAAAATGATATTTGGTAGTCATTTATTGGGAAGATATATTTGGAAATTACATATTTTGAAAGAAACTATGTTCTGAGTATTTCTCTTTATTAAAGGTACATATATATACACATTTAGAGAAAGTATGTTTCAAAGGAGATCTTTCTTTACTAAAATGATTATATCTTCAAAGTTTTCAATATGAACTTCTATTTTAAAGGGTTCCATCAGTTTATTGATTTTTTTGTGGCTAAGGTCTGATGTGAACAAACTGACGCAGAGTCGAGTTACTAGTGTTTTCTATGTGTTGTGGTTTTCTCTTGGCTTGTTTTGTTGTCCATCTTTCTGTGTATTTTTGTTCTATTTCGTTGGTTAATTATGTAATTTCCTTCCGCATTATANTAAAATGATTACATCATCAAAGTTTTCAGTATGAACTGCTATTTTAAAGGGTTCCATCAGTTTATTGATTTTTGTGGCTAAGGTATGATGTGAACAAACTGACGTAGAGTCGAGTTACTAGTGTTTTCTATGTGTTGTGGTTTTCTTCTGTGTTGGCTTGTTTTGCTGTCCATCTTTCTGTGTATTTTTATACTGTTCCACTGGTTGATTTATGTAATTTCCTTCCGCATTATATTATCATTGTTGTAAATTACTCTGTGAAGTCTTAGATAGATGTAGTGTTCGGTTATTTCTATATTCATGTCAGTTTATATTGTTAGACCAGTGGTGTCTTGACTAGTCCTCGTCACTACTCCACCGAGGTTAGTCTTGATACTTACTGGGCATCGCTGTGGTGTGCTCATACTACACTTCCGAACATTTTTGTGTGCAGATCCAGGTATATACATTGTTAGTAGCTGAGTGGATCATTGTCGAGGAGACTCAAGGTAACCTGCTGCTGCGTTCGCAGGCTTCAGAGTCACCTTCTTACCGGTAGTATTCATATACTGTTGTATTTATTTTCAAACAGTTATATTTAGAAGTTGTAGAAGATTTGTAGAGCTTATGACTTGTATTACTGGAGTTTGGGAAGATTTATAAATTCTGTCAAGACTCTATATCGAGACTGTTAGTTTCCCTTTATTATTGTTGTTATTCAGTAACTGTTAGGCTTACCTATTCCTTAAGACTAGTTTCCATCACGATACCCAACGGAGGGAAATTTGGGTCGTGACAAATTGGTATCAGAGCTATAGGTTCATAGGTGCTACGAGTCATAAGCGAGTTTAGTAGAGTCTTCCGGATCGGTACAGAGACGTCTGCACTTATCTTCGAGAGGCTACGGAACTATTAGGACAATTTCGCTTCCTTCATTCCTATCGTGCGTATTCCTTGATCTTGAAGTTTGAAATTATCGATCCATTCTCTCACCGACGGTGAGAACGCGAGCTGTGGTTCCTGATGATGTTACCCCAAAGAAAACATCGCAATGGTAAGAGACAGAGGCCGACGAGGATCACGTGCCGCAGTTAAGATGCCTACCAGAGCAGTCGTTGAGAAATCGCAGTAGTTCCAGTATGGGGACAGGTACTGGGGGTGCCTGTTGCTACCCCGGACTTCAGGAGACCTGGGCATAGTTTTGAGTATAATGGGTACATTGACTCAGGCAGGGTTGATTCTAGTACACCATCTACTCCACAGATCAGGGGAGGAGTTCAGACTCCCACCGTCTACACTCCAGAGCAGCGAGATCATATTGGTCAGGTTCCAGTTGTCATGGCAGCACATCATGTGGTTTCATCTCAGACCGTGGTTAGGGAAACAACCTCGGAGGAAGAGCACCTTGGAATTTAGAGGTACTGGAAATACCACCCTCCTATCTTTCAGGGGATGGGCGACAGATGGTGCCTAGGGTTTCTTGGAGGAGTGTCACTATATTCTTCGTACTTCAGGTATTGTGGAGACGAGCGGGGTTGCTTTTGTCACGTCTCAAGTTCAGAGTAGTGGGTTGATCAGTGGTGGCGGCATATGAGTTGGGGTAACCTGGCCGAGTTAGCTTCACTAGCATGGGTTCAGTTTTCGAAGATGTTTTGAGGGAGGTTGCACCTCGGTTCCTTCGGAATGCGGCGCACGGAGTTTGAGCAGTTGCGTCAGGGCGCTATGTCACTATTGGAGTATGCGGTTAGATTCAGTGAGTTGGCCAGATATACACCTCGCTGGTTGCTTCAATTAGGAGATGAGTTCGTAGAGTCATTGGGAGATTCAGGCATGATATTCGGTTCAGCGGGACTCGAGAGTTAGAGTAGGATGCCTCATTTTAGCAGGTAGTAGGGATCGCTCGCTGGTTAGGGAGCATGTGGGGCTGGGAGCGAGAGGTCAGACGAGATCAGGAGAGAGAGTTTTGGGAGGCGAGGAGGCCTCGTAGACCGGAGTAATCTACTGGTCCTTATTATGAAGGCAAGGTACGACAAGGTAAAGGTTTTGTGGGTCAGCCAGTTCAGCTTTCATCACCAGCTTCGCATGGGATTTCAGGTACTCATGGGTCTCAGAGGATTCGTATTGTATGTTTTCCACAGCCACGTCGGCAGAGAGATTGTTTTCAGTGTGGAGATGTTAGCTACAGGGTGAGAGATTGTTCCAGGATTCAGGTAGGTGTGATATAGCAGGGTATTCAGGTGCGTAGAGGGCGCCCAAGAGGGGGACCGACCCATTGTTGCGTTTCATATAGTAAACTAGAGGCCGTTGTGCCAGATATCATCACCCAGGTATGTTTTGATGTGTTACACAGGAGAACCAATTGTATTTCACTATAGTTCTGTTGGTCAGGACGAGTTTCCCTTGTTTGTTGTTTCATTTGTGGGTGAGTTTCATGTTTTGCACTCTATTTTGTGTTTGCTCATGTTGGGAGATTCTATGAGTAGTAGACCGTGTCTATTGTTGTTTATTTCATTCTTTATAGTAGTGAAACTGGAAGTGAGTCCTTGTTGTTCTTCGTGGTAAGCTTTATGTGATTTTCCTAAGTATTTTGTTTACGAGTTGTGATTTGATACTCCATCGAGATGTGAGTTCAGGTAGCGTTATGATTTTATCAGCTGAGATGAATTAGTGGAGGAATTTCAATTGGTATGATATATATTTTCGGTATGTGATTCAGAGTTGAGGGCGAGACCCTCATGATAGTTGTAATTCGATATGTTTGGACCGGGCTGAGTACCGCGGTGGGAATTTTATCAGGATGAAATCCTTGTGATTTGTTCATATGCTTTGCTTCTTCCTTGTTATATTACTTCTGGTAAGTCAGTATTGATAGAGAGTTGTGCCTATGGGCTTGTTTGACAGTTCCCTTATATGTTTCTAAATTCATACTTAGTCATTTTGTTATGTGCTTCTTTAGTGTTGGCTTGCGCAATGCGTGCCCGGTGGTGTTAGTTGTGGCTTGGTGATTCGGGTGTTTAATGGTGAAATCTTCGTGTTTATTGCATCATTATTAGTATTATGGGGCTTGGGAAACAGAATTCTTTCAGATGTGAGGCTAATTGCCAATGTTGAGATGATTTCGGGAAGTTATTGTGATCAAAATTGTTATTTGAGCCTATGTGTGATGTGCTAAGTTGTGTGATCGTGCCTTACGAGTGTAGTCATGAGTTGATGCAACTGGTTGAGGCTAATGCCGAATATGGATTCAGAATCAGATCTTTTGTAAATGAGCAGAGGGTGAGAAGTAGAGGTATGAAGCTTATCGGTGGTGATGTGAAGGCTATATTGCGGTTGTGATTGTTTCATAAGGCTTATATGGGTTGGGGTGACGTGGGATCTCCCGCGGTTATGTGTTAAAAGTATACAATCAGTGATTGGATGAGTTCAAGGTGAATCTTGGCCCGTTCGAGGACGAACGTTTGTTTAATAGGGGCAGATTGTGATGACCCAAAAGGTCATCCCGTATATCTCTAGCTAATTCCGTGTTTCGAGGTCGTGAAAACCTCCTTCTACCTCACCTCGATTTGCTTGCGCAGCCCGGGCATGTAGCCGGGAAGCCTTTATGTGAAAACTGATAAAAATGATAATTTTGTATTAGAAATTTGAATAAAGTTGACTTCGGTCAACATTTTTGGTAAACGAACCCGGACCCGTGATTTGACGGTCCCGGAGGGTCCGTAGGAAAATATGGGACTTGGGCGTATGCCCGGAATCGAATTCCGAGGTCCTAAGTCCGAGAAATGAATTTTTAAAGGAAATTATTTTCTGAAAAATATAAAGGTTATTGCAAATGAAATTTTATGTGAAACCTGTGGTATCGGGCCCGTATCTTGGTTCCGGAGCCCGATACAGGTTCAATATAATATTTGTGTCATACCTCTAAAGTTTGGTAAGAAACGTAATTCGTTAGATGTGATTCGGACCTTAAATGCAAAATTTCGATGTTTATGATGTTATTTTGGTGATTTGATTACACGAATAAGTCTGTAGGATGTTTTCGAGGTTGTGTGCACATTTGGTTTGAAGTTCCGAGGGCTCGGGTGAGTTTCGGGTAGGTCCCGGGATATTTTTAGGCTTAAAGAATAGTTGTTGCAGGTCAGAGAAGTCAGATCTTCGAACCCGCCAGCGAGGTCCGCGGTGAAGGAGCTGGACCACTGGTCTGACTTCGGAGGCCTATATCATTTTATCTACAAGGAATTTTGAGATGATTCAAAAACGAAAGTTGTAGCCCTTCGTGTCTAATTTCCAGAAAGGTAAAAAAATCGCAATTTGGACATCTCTAGAGAAGTTATGGCCAAAGTACTAAAGCATGTCACTGCAGTCATTTTTCTTTGTTTCCCTCGCTTTTTTTTTTGCTTGTGCGGCCGCACTCCCTTTTTTTGCGGTCCGCGGTGGGGGTATGAGGGGGGTATATTTAAACGAGATTTTCAGTTATTTTTTATTTTTCAAAACCCTAAAAACGTAAGAGGCGATTTTCCAAACACTCTTTTTTCTCCAAAACATTAGTAAGTGATTTCTAACTCATTTTCTTTACTCCTTAACTTCTTTTTACAAGATTTCATCCTAGAATCTAGGGTTTTCATGGTGGAATTGGGTATTTTGGGTAATACCTAAGAACATTGAAATTTGGGGATTTATACCTCAAATTGAGGTCGGATTCCAAAACTATTTATATATCCGGGCTCGGGGGTGAATGGAAAATCGGGTTTTGGTCCGAATTTCAGGTTTGGACCGAGCGGGCCCGGGGTCGATTTTTTACCTCTGGGGGGAAACTTTAGAAAGCTCATTTTCATGCATTAGAATTGATTTATTTAGCATTTATTGATATAATTAAATAACTTGTGGCTAGATACGAGCGAGTTGGTGGTGGAATCAAGAGGTAAAGCGGTAGTTGAGGCTTGAATTTTGATCGTGGAAGTCGAGGTAAGTATCTTGCCTAACCTTGTGGGGGGGAACTACCCCTTAGGATTGCGTCTTCTTTCTTGGTTGTAGCCCGTGTGTGCAAGGTGACGAGTGTGTACACAGACTTATTTACAAATAGGTTGGCCTTTTAGGATCCGTAGGTTCTTGTAGCACTTGTGTATGGATTGTAATTGTTAAATTTGAGTCCTTAATTGCTAATTTCATCCTTTCTTGCTTAAATTAGAATTTCTTGCTTTTGGATTCCTTCGTTGACTATTTGATCTTAATTGACTTAACTGATTATTTTACCTCTCCTATCATCATGTTATATTTTCTTCCTACACTGTCTAATTGACTATAATTAGTGCCATCTAGACTTATAGTTGTTCGTCCGTAGTTGGAACATCCGTTCTTGAGTGTCAAGCATGCCTGTGAGTCTTACATTGTGAATTATATGATTTTTCCTTTATGTGCTACTTAGGTCTAATTTATAAACATTTATGTTGTTGATATTTCCTTGATGTTGCCTATTACTGGGCCTTTGTTTAGGCTGAGTTTTACTCCGTGAAGTTAACTGTTTAGGTGAGATTGGTTATAGTTGTTTCCCTTGCCGGGATCGTGTGGTTTCTCTTATTATTCCTGTTGTTGATGATGTTGTTTGCCTTGTTGACTCCCTTGCCGGGATGTTATGGTTTCTATTATTGTTTATGATGTTAATGATATTGTTTCTATTGTTGACTCCCTTGCTGGAATGTTGTGATTTATGGTCCATGTTGTTGATTTTCCTTGCCAAACTGTTGTTTTTTATATTGTTTGGGTGAGGAAGAGTGTAAATCATGAAGGGTGATGCCGTGTATTTATTTATTTGTTGTGAGAAAGAGTGTAAAGCATGAAGAGTGATGCCGTGTATTTATTTATTCATTTATGGTGAGGATGAGAGTGTAAAAGCAGGAAGGGTGATGCCGTGCCATGTTATGATATTAAAGCACGAAGGATAATGCCGTGCCGTTTCTATTTATTTATTGTGAGGATGAGAGTAAAAGCATGAAGGATGATGCCGTGCACTTGTTTGGGTGAGGATGAGAGTAAAAGCACGAAGGGTAATTCCGTGCACTTGTTTTGGTGAGGATGAGAGTAAAAGCACGAAGGGTGATGCCTTGCACTTGTTTTGGTGAGGATGAGAGTAAAAACACGAAGGGTGATGTCGTGCACTTGTTTTGGTGAGGATGAGAGTAAAAGCACGAAGGGTGATGCCATGCACTTGTCTTTGCATTTTATTCCGTTGTTTTAAAGTTGGATATTCCTATTGATCTCTTATTGTATTTATTGACAAGATTTGATATTTCTACTGTACTGTATGGCAATTTTTGAGTTACGGACTGAGTTCCGGTAGATAAACCTTGAGGAGATTTTGATCAAGAGATTTTATTGAAAAGTATTATTGAAAGGGTAATAGTTTCGAAGGGGATTATGTCTGAAGAATTTTATTTCGAAAGTATACTTGAAAAGCATTTGTCTTGCAGAAAATGATATTTGGTAGTCATTTATTGGGAAGGTATATTTGGAAATTACATATTTTGAAAGAAACTATGTTCTGAGTATTTCTCTTTATTGAAGGTGTATATATATATATATATATGTATGTACATTTAGAGAAAGTATGTTTCAAAGGAGATCTTTCTTTACTAAAATGGTTATATCTTCAAAGTTTTTATTATGAGCTGCTATTTTAAAGGGTTCCATCAGTTTATTGATTTTTGTGGCTAAGGTCTGATGTGAACAAATTGACGCAGAGTCGAGTTACTAGTGTTTTCTATGTGTTGCGGTTTTCTTCTGTGTTGGCTTGTTTTGCTGTCCATCTTTCTGTGTAATTTTATACTGTTCCGCTGGTTAATTTATGTAATTTTCTTCCGCATTATATTATCATTGTTGTAAATTACTCTGTGAAGTCTTAGATAGATGTCGTGTTCGGTTATTTCTATATTCATTTCAGTTTATTTTGTTAGACTAGTGGTGTCTTGACTAGTCCTCGTCACTACTCCACCGAGGTTAGTCTTGATACTTACTGGGCACCGTTGTGGTGTGCTCATACTACACTTCTGCATATTTTTGTGTGCAGATCCAGGTATATACATTGTTAGTAGCTGAGTGGATCATTGCCGAGGAGACTCAAGGTAACCTGTTGCTGCGTTCGCAGGCTTCAGAATCACCTTCTTACCAGTAGTATTCATATACTGTTGTATTTATTTTCAAACAGTTATATTTAGAAGTTGTAGAAGATTCGTAGAGCTTATGACTTGTATTACTGGATTTTGGGAAGATTTGTAAATTCTGTCAAGATTCTAGATCGAGACTGTTAGTTTCCTTTTATTATTGTTGTTATTCAGTAACTGTTAGGCTTACCTAGTCCTTAAGACTAGGTGCCATCACGATACCCAACGGAGGGAAATTTGGGTCGTGGCAGTACCTAATATCCTTTCAACTATTTCCCTAGGGCCATAGGTGTTTGGTATCAAAGCACAATAAATAACTTATCAATTACTATGACGATCTCAGGTCAAAGGATATTTTTACATCACATTCTTCAAGAGAATATCTTATTGACAGTTTATGATAATTCTAACCATTAGGAATTATCCAATGAGTCGGTTCAATGATCATATCTCTATACGCATCATCTATATATGTGATTTAGTTAATAAGATCAACTAATCTTTATCCCATAAGCACAATCACATAAATATTGATCTTACCGGATTACTAATGTCCAAATTAATAATCATATGATCAAGAACAAATTTAGATTAAATTATAAGAAACTCCACTCTCATTATCATGATCTCCATCACAATGTCAAGTCTCAAAATTTAATCAAGGACCGTATCAAGTTAATCAAACAATTAATAATAACTATGATAAAAGAATATCAAATGCCATGTATATTTTAAGTGAAATAACGTTCACAAAAATATGTTTAAATTATCAAATATGAGATTGGATCTTGAGCATATCTATTATATCCCTAACATTCACCACCCCTACCCTCCACCCAACTCCTACCCCTACCCCATCCCCGCCTCACCACCAACTCTCACCATGCACCACCCAACCCCACCCCTACCATCGACCTCCCCTTCTAAATATATGAAAATATTATTTAGAGTACTTTCTTTTCATGTTATAGAAAGAGTATTTTTTTTTGACGTAGAAAAAATATTTTCTATTTCAACAAAATAAGTATTTTCTTTTCACGTTGTCGAAATGTTGTTGAAAAGTAATCATCAAACATGAAAAAAATCTAAAATTAAAGTGAAACACATTATCACAACAGAAAAAATAACAAATAAAATTTATATCAATAAAATAAAAGAGGGTATTGAGTTATTTTTTAAGTATCACAATAAAATAAAAGAAAGCACTCACTTTATTGAAATGAAAGAAAATATTTTTTCTACAATATGTAAAAAAAATATTCTTTTTGTTGAAATAAAAGAAAATTCTTTTTCTACATCATGAAAAATAAGTACTTATTTTATAGAAATGAAAGAAAATATTTTTCTACATCATAGAAAGAAAATATTCATTATATTGAAATGAAAAAGAAAATACTATCTACAACATTAAAAGGAAGTACTCTGAATAATATTTTTATTTAGGGTGGGGTTGGGGTGGTAGGAGGTGAGTTATGGTGGGTGAAAAGTTCTAATTTTACTACTTTTTTATTATTCTGATCTTTGTTAGTATATAAAATGAAGAACTATCAAATAAAATTCTCAATCATAATTGAGGAAAGAAATATTGACATTTATTCAAAAACATTAGATAATTTTTATATATACTTGTTTAAAAGTTGAGAATATTGCAAAGATTTGGGTCAATTTGGGCGGGTTGGGTTACAACTCATTGTTTAGCATATTTTGACCCAACCCACCTTAATCCAAGTGAACTTTGGGCAGGGCTGGGTAATAACCAATTTAATGAGTCAGTCCATCTTGATTAATCCAAATATAGCCCAACCAACCCATTTATCACGGGTAAAATTAAAAAATAGCTAGATTTATAAGTGATAATTAAAAAATAGCCACAATTTCAAAAGTAATTGAAATTTAGTTACTTTTCATGTAAAGATAAATCTGAACGAAAAATATGTTCAAAATTCGGATAATATTCCAGCATAATATACTGGAGTTCCATTGTAATATACTGGACTTCCAACATAATGGAGTTCCAGCATAATATGCTAGAAGTTCATACACAGGTGCTTCAATCTCCGGTATATTATGTCGGAAGTTCATAAACAGGTGCACCAATCTCCAGTATATTATGTTGGAACTTTCCGTTTAGCAACAAAATAGTGATAATTTTTCAGTAATTTTGCAGACGCTCATTACTTTTCAATTACCAGCCCGAAAATTGGCTAGCTTGTCATATTTTCACATTTATCACCCCTACATACAACCAACTCTACACAAGTATGTTTATGAGTATATATATATACTTCAAAGTTCGATCAAATTGTTATTGACTGATGAGGATATTTTTGATTGGATAGAATTTCCAGCAATAATGGAGAATAATAGAGGGAATTGAACCTTTGGGGTCTGCTAACAACCACGATTCAGCTACTAAAAGCACCAACATCAACATGCATATAATTTATATTTGAGCGGATATTATATTTAGGAGTATAGATATACAGGTTACCCATGAAACAACTCCATTAACTGAGCCCATTATACAGTTGGCCCAGATAATTTTGGTAGAGACGAGTGAATTGAGTATAAATGACACCAGATAGTCATTCTAGAGGGCTGCTATTTAAAAATTAGCCGGTATGTTATGAATTTTAGTTTTTTCAGTTCGATTTTTCAGGACACAAAGTCCCAAAGTTAAGATTTTTAGTCCAAATTTTTAGGAAAAAATAAGTGATAAGTAGAGTCTTGCGAATCGGTACGGAGACGTCTGTACTTATCTTCGAGAGGCTACAGGGCTATCAAGAGCACTTCCCTTCTTAATTCCTCATTGTTCGATTTAATTCCTTTGAGGCTTATGCCCTCATTTCCTTCCCATTCAGTCTTATGCGACATGAAGTGCTGGTCATAAATCGAGAATTTGAGGAATTGTAATGGTACTACAGATGCGGTGCGGGATGTTGCTCCCTGCATAGTTGATTGAGCTATTGTCGTCGCCTTGAAGAAGGATATTCTGTCATTTAAGCTCAATAGATGTACTTCTGAGAGCTTTGAGGCTATACACAGGTTGTTATGATGCTCATGAGTTGTTATCACATAGTATTGATGTGATGGTAAAATGCTTGCCTCTGTGTCGGGGCAGTGAATGACTTGAAAGGAGGTTTACTCAGTACGCGATTCAGAGATTCGGTATTTTATTTCCAACAGAGGAAAGGCAATCATACTATAAATGTTTAGGTTTGGGTTGATGGAGTAACGAGACTTGGTATTTTCAAGCGTGGTGGAATTTTCTTCTGTGATGTGGTGTCATTGTCCTTGTTGAATAAGTTAAGTTTGTCGGTGTTATGGTTTCTTCAATTCGCTGTTAGGGCACAATAGTGTGAAATAGTGCCGGAGAAGCGGCTATCAGAGATCGCGGTGTGCGGAGGTTCAGAATCGGATCGTCAATCTTAGTGTTGATGGCTCGAGGAAGATGAATCTCGGAAAGGCTTGAAGTTATTAGCGATTTATTGGTTCAAGTGCTACATATATAGATTTTGATTTAAGGCAACAACTAGGCGGCGAAGTATGAGGAAAGACATGTGGGAGGTGTCTTGCTGTGGTTAAATTTTTTGAAGGCCATGTGAAAGAAACATGAATCAGGTAGTTGCTTAAAGGAGTGAGTTTGACCAAAGTAGGAGAGTGGCCACACGCCTTGAGGAAAGTTTGGAGCCATTTGGGAATTCATGGTGGACAAGGACTAGGTCCGCAGATTATATTTGGATGTAACATGACTTAGAGTTTGGAATGCATTGTTGGACTTTTAGTTGATTGAAATGGGGAAGAAGGAATCTCGGTGGGTCCCAGGGTTATATAATTGTAGCTTCAAGCTAAGTGGGAGAGCCCCACCATCTATGATTGGATTGCGTGGTTGTCTACTTGTGCAGTTTCTGGTTATCGGTGCATTGGTGGGTTATTACGATTAAGGAAAGAAAACGTCAGTGATAATAAGAGCAAAGGATTTAAGGAAGGCATGCTATAATTGTCCTTATCGATTCATGTTCAGGATTTGGGAAGATTCAGAGTTTATGCTTCGTGTGGATGTGATGTACAAGGGAAGACGATCGAGTCGGGTGCTTATTTGAGAGGGTGTTCATGTGCTAGCAGAGCCTTGGAGTTTGATTATATTCGAGAACAAGTCAGAGTGGGTGACTCTCAACAATGGTCCTAGTAGGTTCAAAATTAAAGTGCGGTGCCTAAGGATTTTGAGTCCGTGGTATGGTTAAGTATCGAGCTTCTGGAGTGGATTATGAAAGGGGCTTTGATTGTTCTATGTTATCACCGGTCTACAGTGTGGCATTGGAGGAATGGGAGAAAATAATTTCGGACTCTTAGAGGAATTATCGGAATGGGTGTACCAGTTGAAGATGCAAATGTGCACTCAAGGAGGGTATGAGTTAGTTCGTGGGTCTTGAGGCAACGTGGTCTCGTGAAATAGGGTCACTCAGGATGAGTGCGGGTTGGGTTCGTTATATTTTGAATGGGGCTATTATTATTTCTAAGGCAAGACCAGAGTAAATTAGAAGAAGTTGGATCGGTTAGCAATGGTTGAATCGACATGATAATGGCAGTGATCAGTCCCTTCAGCGTGTTATGTTATGCATGTGCTTTTGTGGCAGTACGCGCGCGACTTGGAAGCCACTGTAATTGATTTTATTTGGAAGCATTCGAGTATTATGTCTTTTTATGTGTAGAAGGATCCCGGAAGAGTTATGGTGGTTTAGACCACTACTTGAGGTTGGTATTTTCTGTGGTCATGAGAATTCAGTCGTGTGTTGCAATGGTTCTCCTGAAATGAGATAAGTGAAATATTTCTATATGATGAAGTGTGTACCCTATTAGTGGTTCAGGAGTTATGGTGGAATTCTTGTGCTCTCACGCATTGGTAGGATAGGTGCAGTGAGCATCATGAAATTTGAAAGTTGAGGATCAAGGTTGTAGTTTGGGGTTAACAAGAATGTCACGAGCTCAGATGAGTAGGAAATGATTCAGATGTTGGAGTAAGCTGGTATTGTCTTTGGCACCACTTGAGATCGGTGTCCTGTGTAGGGGGATTTGTGTTATGATTTGCGGCTTCTTGATTTGTTTTACGACATTAGTATGGCCGATGGTATTCAGGTGCAGACTTGTTACCTAGTGCAGAGGGTCTTTGGGACTTGGATGTTACTTCTGTCGTCAGCTATTTCATGTAATACCCTATTGTGCCGTGTGGGTTGTGAGGTGGTTTGATTATTCGCACTCGTATCGAGATCCCGTGTAGTTTGTGGTCCATATGAGCAGGATGGCTCTCGAGATGCATATCTTTTGTTGCACCTTAGTTGTGCTTGAGTTTTGTAGCTTATGGCGCTATCTCTCTCCCCAGGATTTTCATTATGCACTTCGTGTGCTTGTAGTTGATATTCAGGTATTTCTTAGTTATGAGAATTTTGCTCGGTAAGTGTTTTCTTATAGATTATATTGTGTGGATCGGGTGCCACGCCGCCACGGGTATATTTTTTGGATCGGGTGGCACGCAGCCACATGTATCATGGTTGGATCGGGTTGCACGCCGCAACAATGTGATGTTGAGTACTGTATCCCCTACCTATTATTTTGTGTATTGCTTCTTGTTTTCTGAGGAAGGTTCATAACATCATTTCGGTTGTCTAATTAGTTAAGTGGGTTGAGTAACCCTTTCCACAGTTCGTTTCTTTATGTATCACATTCGGGTTTGTAGCTTGATAGCACATTGCGGCATTATATGAGATTTTGGCAGAGTCTGAGATGGCTTATTGCTTGGGCAACTTATACTGGGTGAGACGAGATTTTTGGATCTGGAATCAGTGTAATCGGATTATATGAAGCATATTAAAGAGCAAAATACCATTATTTGGTTCACAATGGGGTGATGATTCTAGACAAGAGGAGAGATTCAATGATTTGTTGACTTGGCAGTTGGTTATGAATTTCTACACATCTCTTCTGTCGTGGCGGTTTTGCCAGAGTTGAAACAAGACTTATATATGTCATGAAGTGCATTGTGAGCATTAGATTCGTGAAATTCCTTCTATTGTTATCAGTGGATGTTATTATGGTCATGTAAGTTATGCAGTGCATAGTGTGGATTCAACAAAGGTATGGAATCATGTATTGGTGCATCACATAGAGATTGATACGATGTTCGCATGTTGGAAACAGACCTGGTAGAGAATTTCAAATGTTGGAATTTGGCTCCAAGGCTAATTTGACTAAATAAAAGAGAGAATCTTCAGATTTGCTCGAGCTAATGTACCCAATTGGGTTGTGGTAGCATGGGTAGGTGCACGAGGTGTTAAACAGGGATTTCAGACAACTCCAGAGAAGTTCTTAGCTCGTTCGAGGACGAACGTATGTTTAAGTGGGAGAGAATGTAACGACCCGACCGGTCATTTTGAGATCTAACACGTCGTTTGGCGGTTTGAGGCCATGAGAAGCTTCACGTCAAATATTATGACTTGTATGAGTGGTTGGAATTGAAATTCGGGAAGTTCGGAGTGGATTTGGAAAGAGAATTCTCATTTCGGAAGCTTTAAGCTGGAAGAATCTGACTAAGGGTTAATTTTAAGTAAACAAACCTAGAATGGAATTTTAATGATTCCAATAGCTTCATATCGTAATTTTGGACTTAGGTGCATGCTCGGATTTGGATTTGGAAGTCCGTAGGACAATTTGGCAAAAATTAAAAAATAGAAGATTTTTGGAAAGTTTGACCGAGAGTTGACTTTTTGATATCGGGGTTGGAATCCTATTTTGAAAATTGGAGCAACTCCATTATGCCATTTATGACTCGTGTGCAAAATTTGAAGTCATTCCGGATTGATTTGATACGTTTTGGCGCAAAATATAGAAGTTGGAAGATTTGAATACTCATAATTCGATTCGATGCGCGATTCATAATTTCGGCGTTGTTTGACATGGTTCGAAGCCTCGAATAAGTTCATATTGTATTTGGGGACATGTTGGTATAATTGATTAAGGTCCCGAGGGCCTCAATGGATTTCGGAAGGTTAACAGAATGGATTTCGAACAAAGGAGCTGTTGAATTTTTGTTTCCTGCTGCTAAAGCCGTTTTTGGACAGCAATTGGTGCAATCGCAGAGCTAACTTTAGAAGCTTATATATCAAAGTTATAAGAAATCTGAAAATTATCAAAACATGAATGTTGTAGCTCTTTGGTTCTAGTTTCCAGAAAGGTGAACCATTCATCATTTGGACATTTGATCAGAAAGTTATGATCGATTGAATGAAGGCTGGTGAAGTAGTTTCGCCAGAAATTTCTGATGCGTGGAGCTAACTTTGGAAGCTTATATCTCGAAATATATAAGGATTTATGTGGTGGACAACCTATCAAATGAAAGATCTTCAAGTATAGTTTATAACGCTTCAAACCGTTCGTCATTTGGATATTTGCATCAATGATTATCTTTGCACTGGCCAATTCCGACATAGATTTTGAATACAGCCTTCCGTCTTCTCCTCCTTTCTGCTGACGTTGCCACACAATCTAACGACAGCAAAACTGTCTCCTCTCCTAAGCTTGAGAACCCCCGCTATGTTTCCGACTTGACAAGGTGTTATGGAAGTTTTAGTAAAAGGTGTCAAGCAGGAGAAAACTTGTAATGCGAGGTACAACCTGCACAATGCAAGGTACAACTCGCTGAAGCACCTGTGCCTATATAAGGCAGTCGGGCAGCAACCATTTTTGGGGGATTTTCTTGATCTAGAGATTGGTTCTTTCATGGTGGATTCGACCTTGGGGACTACTTAAGAATACAAGGTGAGTTTTATTGGATATTTTAAGTTAATAACATCCTATAAACACTAGTATTAACATCATTCAATCTTTGAAATCCCTAAAAATCCTTCAAGTTGTTCAAGAACACCAAATTCCCCATATATTGGATTTTTAAGGAAAAACTTCAGGAAGGTAATACTAATGCTTCAAGCTCATTTCTTATGAGTCAGTGAGGGTAATTCTAATAATTGTTTCAAGTTGTTATAGTTGGATAATTGATTTCATGAACCCTGGTTCATGGCATGAATAATGTTTGGGAAAATGGAGGAGAGATAAATAGTATTTTTAGAAATGAAATTAAAGGATGCAATGAACCTATGGAATCATTTTCTAGCTTAATTGGAAGTGTTCTACTAAGTAATCACCAAATTGAATATTTTGGAAATGTTGGTTAAGGAAGACGATGAATAGTAACTTGGCGGTGTTGGAGAATTAATGTAGTATCATTGATGACTTCAAATGGGTATTAAATGATAAGAGTGGAGTTGAATGTGCTAGTAAGCGAACCTATTAGATGATTTGAACTGGAGGCTTGTAGCCAACTTGCGAGCCATAAATGGACATTAATAAATATTTTTGAGTCATATTTAAATTGTAATTGAGATTGTAATTGTAGATATCAATTTGTTGGTGGCGTATGAGCATTTTACTCAATGTTACGATGTCGGAGGAGGATTAAAAGCTTGTGAATGTTAACAAATCAAAAACGAGTTTTGGAGCGTTGGGCATCAGTCGAGTTGTTTGAAAGGCTTGGGAGTCGGCTATGGAACTCACGAGCGAGGTAAGTCTCGTTTCTAACCTTGTAAGAGAGAATTAACCCCATATGTGAAATAAGTAAATATGTGCTTCTATTTTTGTGGCTACGTACACACGAGGTGACGAGGGTCCGTGCGTAGCTACTATTATGCTTAAGTCCGGGTAGTCTAGGACTCAAAAGCATGTTTTACTTGCCGTACTTGTAATTTTATTGACAATTTAAAAGGCCTAAATCATATCGAAAACAATAACAACAACAACAAACCTAGTAAAATTCCACTAGTGGGGTATGGGGAGAGTGGAGTGTATGCAGACCTTACCCCTACCGCGAAAAGGGTAGAGAAGCTGTTTTCAGGAGACTCTCGGCTCAACAGGAGAGACAATAATATCATAAAAAAAAACAAGAGAAAATGCATGTAACAACAAAAGATGCCAAAAAAAATAAAATAACAAATGAGTGAAAGGACAATAGCACAAAATTATGCAAAACAACAATGTGAACACAACATAGACCGCTAACAAACCTAAATTAAACTCTATCAGACTAACCGGTACAAAGAGGGAAGAACTCTCGACTACCCCCTAACCTACCACCCTAATGCTCGACCTCCACCTGTTCCTATCACTCATTTGACTGTTAAATAAATTTCTAAAGGGCTAAACATCACTTTCTTAACTGTTAAAAGAAAAGTTGTCATTTCCTTGGGTAATTGTTTCCTTGATGAAGTCTTGGTTGACTATTTGAATGTGTGTACCTATGTGTACCCGTGTCGCATGTATGATTCGCGAGCGTGGTAATTCTCTTAATTATATTTGACCGCGTCGCATGTATGATTCGCGAGCGGGGTAATAGATGCATCTATGGTTCGTGCCATTCGACCCTCTGGCAGTGCACAATTTAAATATTATGTTGGATCGTGCCGTACGACCTCGGCATGAGTTGCGCATGACTTGCTTTTGGAATTATTGATAATTGATGTGGCCTCACTGACCGGGGATGTAAATTGTTAAAAGAACGGAAATAAGTTTGAAAATCTCTATTAACAAATGAAATGTTTAGCTGCTTCATGATTATTGAGTTTGCAGTCGCCTTATAAAATTCATGATTTTTCACATTATTGGTATTACATTGTTGGACCACTAGTAAGTGTCGAAGTCAACCTCTCGTCACTACTTCTTCGAGGTTAGACTGGATACTTACTGGGTACGTGTTATTTTCGACTCATACTACACTTGTTGTGCATTTTTGTTGCACAAGCACATGTATGTCTAGTGGCCTTGTTGGAAGCAACGACATGGTTGATGCGAAGACTTAGGTGAGCTGCATCTTTCGAGACGACCCGCAACCAGCAGAGTCTCCTTCAGAGTATTGTATCATATTTTTTTGTCCATTTTGTATTCTGGACAGTTATTGTATTATATTTTAAATTCCTAGAAATTGCTCATGCACTTGTGACATCGGGTTCTGGGATGACTATGGGGTTATTCAGTATTTAAATTTGCTAAAGACATCATTATTTACTCAGTGAAGTTTATTATTTATTGTTAAATGCAAGGAAAAGAAATGATTTGAAAAATACTAAAATGAGAATTTGATTAGCTGCTTGGTGTTGGCTTGCCTGACAGCGGTGTCCGGCGCCATTACAACCATTAATGAATTTTAGGTCGTGACAATAAGTACTAACTAATCCCTAAAAACAACCCTAGAAATGACTATTTGTGTACTTTGATTAAGAAAATAGGTTATGCTGCTCTTATATTCGTATTTTAAAATTTTAAAATCCGAATAGTCAATTATGAAGATTCTAAACAAAAAATAGGATTTAAAAATGAGTGATACACTGTTTATGAAATTCCTATTTAACAATTTCATAAAATGTGATTGTTAAAATTTATTTTCAGTCTTCAACTCATTTTCAGTTAAATAAATACATACAACGCCTGATACTTGAAAGAAAGATCCACTTTTCATCTTTGATTACATGTTCAAAAATTGTCATGGATCAAGAAACTTTGAAAAATTGTTGCATATTTTTGAAGAGAAAACTTACTCTTTAAATTTAACTATACGTGTTCGTTTTGACACAAATTTCCAATGAGAATGATGTAATACTCATACAAAAAAAAAGTAATTAAGTAATTTATCTCAGAAAAACAAAAAAAAAAATGAAGAAGGAAGAAACCTACTCTAACTAAAAGAAGGGCAAAGCCACTGGAACTAAAAGAAAAGGAAAAGAAAGGGAAACAAACAAAAGCAAAACGGTTTCTGAAGAAAAAATTGAAAAATTCCTTAGAAGGAAAGGAAGAAAGTATCGAACGGAAAAAACAAAAGAAAGAGAGTTTCGGGTGTTTTTTTAGCGCCGAAAATCGTGTTTCATCTAATATTTGGCATACAATTTCTTGGGTTTCAGCACTACACTCTAGGTAGTTACATGTATTTCTTCCTCTTTTAAGACAATAGAATTTTATATACATAATTCTGATAGGGCTGAGTAGATATAATTTTAGAACTGGATTAAGAATTTGAAAGATAAAGCTAATGAAATTGGGAAAAAATTCATGAGACTTTTCTATGAATTAACTGGGTAAATTATATGAATAAGTTGGAGTTGATAGATTAGTAATTACTCATATGTGGGTAAATATAATTCGGCGAATTAAGAGTCAAACATGAAACCTCAAGGGTTGGGTATTCTAAATTAGCCATGAATTAGCCTAAACAAGAAAATTAACATGAGATCGATATTATGTAATTATAGATTGATTGGAAGAATTTATACAAATTGCTCGAGGTGTAGCATATGGTACTTCAGCACGAGTATTGTGATAGTAATCTTAATATGAATGATTTTAATATGAATATGTTAAGATTATTTTGAGTAACATGTGGGACAAGTCTTTTACTCGATATGATACCGAAATAGTTATTTGAGATGATTACAGTTGTTTTAAATATTCTTGTTGTCATTAGATATATTTTATCGTTACTTGAATTTACTGTTATCGAAATGAAATTATATGATGTGATAATAACCGAAATGCCCTATATTGTTTTAAAATATTTTCCTATGAGTATATACGAATACAGAGACAAGTATAAATGAGAGTAGACTTTGAAGGATCCCGTAGCTAACAACGAGTTTGTTAGACCTGGTGCACCTTGTAATTACCGATTACAGTTACAACCCTCGCTAGTGGGAACGTAGAACTAACATACCGTTACTGATTTCCCTCGAGTAGGGACTACCGTTATATTTGACTTCTTGCGAAGAAGTCCACAGTTATACCGATTGCATGATCCGTTCATTGAAACCTCCCAAATATGAATATTGATATTATATAGTGGTTACTGAGCTTATTACTGAATTGTTAATAGTATTATACTACAAGAAAAATATGATGAGACTGAAATCTATTTATTGTTTCTGAAAGGGCATTTTTATGTTATTTAGGTTTGATATACTAGCATATTTTCCGACTTGTCCCCAATAAAAACGGTCGTGGTTAAATGTTATTACTTACCGAGCTAGCGACTCATTCCCCGCTAATTTTTTTACAGAGACAGCAGTTGACGGGGGCGAGGATTTCGTTAATTAGAGCGCACAGGTCGATAGTTCTTGGTGACCCTCGCACTTGTCCGCGTGGGCAGAGATTTTATATATTGTTATAGTCTTTTCTTTGGAATCTTAGAGTCGCTCCATAGTCATTATTTTAGTGTCATGAGTATTATTTTGTTATTATAGTCTTATGTTGAGTATCGTTCTTCATTATCAAAGTTGGAGATAAATTAGTATTTCTGGTTGTTAGTGGGTTGATTAGTAATGGTGGAGACTTGTTTTGGTTAGTTGGAAATCTTTCGCAGATGGCTAGGAGACGCACACCCTCATCTGCTAGACGTGGTACTACCCAAGGTGGCGGTCAAGTTGGGGTTCATCAAACTAGAAGACAGGGTGCTCCTCAACCTGAAGTTAGGAACATGGGTCAACCCCAAGCTGCTATGCCAGATCAAGTGCAAGGACATGGAGTTCAGGACGCTCCACCACCAGTGCCAAATGTTGTACCTACTGTTGCCTTACCCGTTGACGAAGTGGCAAGGTTATTGAATGTGTTAGAGGCATTGGTGCCTACTCAGGGTGAAAGTTCAGCTCCTCAGGCTATTTTACAGACACAAGCTTGCACAGACTCAGACTTTCAGAAATAAGAAAGTATCCATACAAGAGTTCCTGAAATTGAAATCACCAAAATTCACATGTTCTGATAATTCAGCAGATCCTCAAAGTTTCTTGGATGGGACACTCAAGGCATTACATGCTCTTGGATGTTCTAGTGAGAGAGTCGTGGAGCTCGCAACATACAAACTAGAGGATATGGCCAATACATGGTATGAAACTATGTTGCTAGGAAGGCCAGCAGGAGCAACACCACTAACATGGGACGAGTTCACTATGTTGTTCATGAATCATTTTCTTCCGGACAATCTGATACAAAAATATGCTAGAGACTTTGAGAGATTGGTTCAGACTCCAGATATGGATGTGCCAACATATAACACCAAGTTTTGTAAGCTGGCTAGATATGCTCCGTACTTAATGCCTACCGAAAAAGCTCGAGTTCAGATGTTCGTTGATGGATTGGTTGGTCGGTTATACACCGCAGTAACCCCACAGATGAAGACTTTATCATACTCTGATGCAGTCGACCTTGCTAGAAAAATTGAAAACAAGGACGTGATGAGCGTGCATCTAGTGATTTACGTAAGAAGGCCAAGACAGAAGAATCCTTTAGTGGCGGTTTGTCACGCCCCAAACCAGGGGAGGCATGACTGGCACTCGATACTGTATTGGATCGAGTTAGCCACTAAACATACTAGCTAACTAATAAGTTGGTATTTTACCAACTTATCTCCTCTCCATATTTAGACTTTAGAGTAATTTTGATAGAGAACTAGGACATTTTCTGAGGTTTATTGGCAATTTTCAGGTATTATGTGATTTAGAGAATAAATGGAAGAAATCAAGTCAAAATAGGCCAAAATGAAGGAAAATGACTGAAGTCGGATGCTATTCGCGATCGCAAGGTTTGACCTGCGATCGTAGAAGTCAACAAGAATGTAAACCGCGATCGCACAGTTGATTACGCGATCGGGGAGAAGAAATGTGACCCCTGCTCTGAAATATACTATGCGATCGCAAAAGGATACACGCGATCGCAGAACTTGAGGATTAAACCCTACGCGATCGCAGACGTGGTCACGCGATCGCAGAACTTCAGGAGCAATGCTTACGCGATCGCAAACATAGTTCCGCGATTGCGGAGAACAAGATCTGGGCGAAAACTGGGCAGATTTGTAATTTCATATTTTTATCCCCAACCCATTCTTATACACGACCTTGGCACATCCTTGGACATTTTTTTTTGGCTTTGTAAATAATATTTTGGGAGAGAAGAACAAGTATTGAAGCTAGGGCTTTGCACACACACTTGGGTCTTGAAGATTTCATCATTTTGGTTAAGGATTTCTTACCCATTTATGTTTATTTCTTCATTTCCTTGTTTTGTATTGAATATCTAAGTGTGTAGTATTTTTCCAACACTTGAATCTTGTTTATGGGA